>OX359250.1:24175620-24253825 GCA_947179485.1 Allacma fusca
TTCCCCCTAGAATTATTTCAATTTTTATCCCCACTAGATTTATTTTCATCAAAATAGATTCCTAACCCAATTGCTCCGAATTTTACAGGCATTTCAAAAACCCTCCCAACCTTGTGACCCTTTAAAAATTCGCTCATGGCCTATAAAAATTCGGTTAAACGTCCCACTCAATCAGTCCCAAATCACACTCCACTTAAAAATTATCTTTATCCAGTTGAAACTAAATCCACTAATTTGTTTTCGCACTTGACCACCATGGCCCCAAAAATTTACCTAGGTCAATGAAGCCGTGGTCAAAATAGCTCCAAACGAATTACAAATATTCCCATAAATAATTTAAATTAACTCCCTTGAAAGTTATTCAAATTGAGTGAAGCATCCTCTGGACCGTTGAATACTTTAAAATACTAAAACCTGCGCAATGGTAAATTACCAGGGAACTGTGTTTCCCTCCTTCCCTAAAAGCCAGGGGAGTCCGTAAACAAAGTGCTGGGGTGAGAGTTATGGGAAGTTGCGGTCCTTGTAATTTCCCTTTAAGTAGACTTTAATTGTGATGAGGGGGCGAAGCGGAGTCTGGAATTAGTCCCAATTTATAAACCTCACGAACACGACCTTATTTCGCTGGATTCATTTCCTAGGGAATTTTCAAACCAATGCTGTTTTGGGGGGATGCGTCCTAACGACTGTGGATTGTTTTTTGAAGGAGATGAATTTTCAGGGGAAAAGTCCTTCAATCCTAAAATCCCTCATTTCATAGGTGTCAGATTTGGTTTGGGGAGGATCGCTCATACTCACCTTATTTATTCGTAAAATTGTCACCCTGTGTATAGATTTTTTGGCTGGGGAGAGTGGAAGATTTTGTGTGTGTGCTTGGGAAAGGATAGTGAGAAGGGAACCTTTTGGATGCCCCTTAGCTTATAATGGGAAGCTGTACAATTATTCATCATTGCCTCCTTTACATTTCTATTCCCAGACACGTTTCGTTTTCTAAACCGACAATTTTCTTCCTCTCTCTCGTTACTTGACTGTGAAGCACACCTGAATCTAGGAGCGATTAATCTCTCTGACGACGGAGTTAATCCTTGGAAGAGCTATCTTTCCCCAAGTCTTTCTACCTACTACTGTAGAGTATTACAGATATACCTACTAGAGGCTTCCCACATAATGGAGTCAAGGCTGGGAAATTTGTATTCACTCCCAACATCTCCCGTCTGCTCCAACTTCCCGAAGACCTGTTCCGGAGAGATTTTTCAAGACACTCGTCTTCTCTGGAAGGACTGGCTGAGTATTCCCTTACAATTAGGGGACTCAATGATTCTAAATATCGAACTCGTACTCCAAATGTAAGTTGTATTTCAGCTTGACTTGAGTTTCAGGTCGGAAGAAACCCAGACTTGAACTCATGAACTCGAACCTCGACCCTCATGACTTGAAATTAGACCTGAAATTAGACTTGAACTTAGACTTGAAATTAGACCTGAAATTAGACTTGAACTTAGACTTGAAATTAGACCTGAAATTAGACTTGAACTTAGACCTGAAATTAGCCTTGAAATTAGACTCGAAATTAGACTCGAAATTAGACTTGAAATTAGACTTGAAATTAGACTTGAAATTAGACCTGAAATTAGCCTTGAAATTAGACCTGAAATTAGACTTGAAATTAGACCTGAAATTAGACTTGAAATTAGCCTTGAAATTAGACCTGAAATTAGACCTGAAATTAGACCTGAAATTAGACCTGAAATTAGACCTGAAATTAGACCTGAAATTAGACTCGAAATTAGATTTGAAATTGGACTGGAAATTAGACTGGAAATTAGACTGGAAATTAGACTCGAAATTAGACTCGAAATTAGACTCGAAATTAGACTCGAAATTAGACCTGAACTTAGACTTGAACTTAGACTTGAACTTAGACTTGAACTTAGACTTGAACTTAGACTTGAAATTGAATATACCCTTCACTTGACAGGCTTGAACTTAGAATCTAACGTAGACTTGACAGGCTTGAACTAAGAATCTAACCTAGACTTGACCTTAAACTTGAAAGCAGAATCTAACCTTGAATCTGACCTAGACTTGAATTTAAAATCTAACCTAGACTTTACCTTAAGTATGATACCCATTTGATCAAATTACAACTAATCTGCAAACTAAACTTGAACTGACGCTGCTTCAATCCCGACTTGACTAAAGACTCAGATCTCGCAAATGAAAGCAAAGTTGAAATCACATTTTGAAGCAACTGCACCCCCTAAACTTTTTTATCCCAACTCAACAAAATGATTATTTCCATTAAATTTACAAATCACAGCAGAACATTTCCAAAGGCCATTTTTGAAGGATTATTGGGCAAAAAATTTGGGGAGGAATGAAATCTAATTCTATATTTGCACATGCACTTGCATCTGAATACATACAGCTGTCCAGTCCTGATGGGTGACTTCCTATACAGAGTAATGCATCAACGTAAAAAAATGTCAAGAGCAAAAGGTTCAATATTTTCCCATATTTAATCAATTCCCACAACTTTCTCCCACTCAAAACCCCTACCATTTACATGTGTACACGTCATGTGCCTATAGTCCTAGTATGTAATTTTACTTAAAACCAGCAATACGGCCCTACATATGTTTACCAAATGAGTTCGAAAATGTATTATGCACACATAATGTAATATAATTACCATAACCAATTTAGCTCCATAAAGTCCTGTCAAAAACCCCCAAAAGTGGCTGCATTTGATTACACAACTGTCTGTGAGCCGTAGTGGTCGGAACGATTCAATTCAATTCAGAAATTTTCGATTCAATTCAATTAGTTATGTGGACTGAATCGTAAACCGTTTTGCGATTCGGTCCAGTATAAAAACAATTCAATTCAATTCGGTTTTACTCTATGAATTGAACTGAATTGAAAATCGTTTGTTTTTTGCGGAAAGACAAATTAAGCACGCAGCACCTGCTACCACACGTAAATGTGTTTTGTTTATTCATTTAGAAATACGTGAATTAATAATAATTTAATAATATCAAATTAAGTTTTAATATTAAAATTATTATTTAAGTCATATTTCTTAACTTAATAATTAGAGTTGAATTAAATTATGAGACGTCAGAACATTGCTGTGTCGAATGATCCAAAACAATTACCACAACGTTAAGACGAAAGTGTGCATATTTTTCACGCCTCTGCTTCACGCTATACGAGGTTTCAGTAACCGGTAAAGAGCAATGATTAATCGTTTGGACTGCAATTCAGAGTAAACAATTCAATTCAGTCCATCAGTGTGAACTGATCGTTCGGTTCGGTTCAATATGTAAACCGAATTGAAAAAACTACGAATCGAATTGAATTGAATCGAATTGAATCGAAAAATTTCGGTTCTGGACTGAATTAGTCCGATCACTAGTGAGCCGTAGAGTAGTATATATGTACACACATGTAATACATGCGTGCGGGGATAAGTTTTAGGAGAGACATGCCAGACCCATTAGTTTACATGGAATCAGGGGCGGGAGGAAACATGGGATTTTTTTCATGTATGTATGTATTATTAATTGTAAGTCCAGAATCTATCCGGACAAATTCTTACTAAGGAAGTGCCTTTAAGGCATGCATAAATTATGTAACGCTTATTGTTAGTCGATCGGTGGTGGTTTTTCTTAACGTTATGCTAACGTTACGCACAGTAGGTGGTACTTTTATATTATTTTACCTAACGCAATATTTGATTGGACCCGATTTCAACGAGTAGGCATTCTTGGCATATTTAGTGAAAATATTTGAGAGCGAGGTTTAATTTTTAAGAATATGCGTGAAAATCAAAGGACTGCAATTTCTACAAGACAAGAGTAATTTCCGACATAATTTTAGTACTAATTATTTAAGTTATGCGTAAATTAATTATCATTGCGTTATGTATGATAGTAGGGGTTAGATGACAGCGTTACGAATGCGTTACTCGAGGTCAGAGGTGGTCAAAAATGTGGCAAATTAGCGTTATATAATGTATGCATGCCGCCTAATTATATAATAAAAAGAATTTTGAAAAACATGGACTTGGGCAGTTTCTAGTCTACGCTCTCCAATGGTTTTAACAAAAATTCTACGGTACATTTTTGAGTCTATTGGACACTTCTAATTTCAAAGAGCTCAATAATACAAACACAATTTTGTTTAAATAATGACTTTAATATGAATTTCTATTCCACCTATAACGTTCTTCTAAGTGCAAATTAAGTCAGTAAACTAGTGAAAGTATCCTCAGGAGACTACAGTATGGAAAAATTCGAAATTATGGCAGAAGTTATTTAACGTCTATTTAAATTTGATTAAAAGAAAACCTATTTTCCAAATTGTGGTTTGACATTTTTGATGAAACAATCTTGAGTAAAGAAAATAAAAAACGATCAATTGTATTAAAATAGAACTTTATTCCTATTTCATACCAGACTTGATTTTCTAAAATAATTCATTTTTTCAAGACAAAAATGTCCCCAATAAAATTCTCTTACTCTTGCTTCAATTTTTTCAGAGCGCACAATGAAGCAAGTTTTATTTTAAAAATTCAAAATTAAAATGTATGTTAATGCCACATAGCTACACCTAACTGTCACTCAAATCTAGTATTCAGATGAAATACATCTACAGTGTAGTCAAAGCTCAACAAACTCATTTTCTAAAATGCACATTAAAAACACCGTTCTCACAAAATAATATTCTAGTCTACGATGTAAGATTCTTATTTGGTCTATTGTGAAATTGTTTGAATTTACAGTATGTTTCCCTCACAACCAGAACGCTGTACGAATAAATTAATTTCTTTAAACTTTCACATGGTTAATAAACTTTCCCACCCGGTAGAGTAACTTCTAGGACCAGATTTCACATTCAAATGGACAGAGTGGCGTTGAAACTCTGAACCGGTATGTATTCAATTAACTTATATACCTCAAGATACAAAAATTAAGCTCCAAATCTTTAGTTTCTGCAGACTTCGTTTCCGGGTTGAACTAATTTAAAGATGTACAAGGATAATGTCCCGTCTAATGTTAATAATTATAAATCGTGCATAAAAAATATTTTTTATTTCCAATTAAAGGAAATAGGCAACAATTATTATTTATGTCATAAAACTGGCCCTATTCATTTCTTTTAATCTAACAGTAAATAAATACTTAGATTTTTTTTGGATTGTTAACTTTGTTTTTAAAACCTGTTCCCTTTGTGTGGAATTTTATACATAATACCATCGAATCGTTGTTAACCAAGTTATTCTCTTGTTATACTTATGTACTGACGTAATTCTAATGGAAGATTTTGACTTTTGAAGCTTTGATGGTGTTACAAACTTAAAAAAATTATAAAACCTTATCTTCTGAATTTTCAAACCAAATTATAAAACACCACTTGACTGTGTTCTTACGATGATAACTATAAGAATATCTCAAGATTACAAATAAATATGTTACTTTTATTCCTTGCTGGAGCTTCCAGAGTTTGTTTCAGTGCAAGCATGTGCGATAATTCAAAGTTGTGTAAAAGTAATGTCTAATATACTCGTGGTAATAAATTCAGAAAAATAAAATCAGTATGAATTAACGCAAACAAGTTATAATTAATTATACGCCTTCCCCCAGAAAACCTTTTGTCATTTCAAAAATACTTTCTATAATTTCCCCGTGTTAAAATTTTATAATTTAATAATTACATAGCTCTCCTTATTTTTCAAAATAAAGTTGCACAACTGTGACGTAAACTAACACTGATTGAGCTAGTTTCACAATTTTAAATTGCACAGTTCAGAAGTTTTGTTCCGTACAAGGTTTTGAACAAGCAATTTTACATCTGTCATACTATTTCGCTCATACAAACTTGACTTGGCTTTGACAATGGAGCGACAAGCGTTCTGGAAGACAAAAGGAACAAAAAACTCTTGTGAAAAAAAATCGAAAAAAAATTTTCGCCAAGAATGAAAGATCCGAGAATTGCCACCCTCAAGACAAATCGTCTTTGGTTGAAGTTGTTGATTGAATTAAAAGATTACAATTTGATGTCAACTGGTGTTCCAAATTTCGAAATAACTGATTTTTAAGATTTAAAAAATCTCAACTTTTGAATGAGATGATATGTATCAATCATTGATACCTCATGGGAAAGCTGTATATACATGCCTTACAACCTAAAACAACGCAAATCGAAATTTCCAAATCCTTGTCGAAAATTTAACGGGATATTCAAATTCATTAATTTTTCGCCCAAATAAATTATTAACCACTTAAATTATCCTGCATAATAATCCGTAGAACAAAGTGAACTAAACAGAGCCTAAATTATTATTGCCCTGCAAGATATTTTGCTGTATTTAGTATTTATCGCAAATATTCAGAACACTACTTACGACTAACCTACAAGATTTAACATTTCATGATAGTTAATCCGCTACGAAATATATCATAAATGTATCTACACTTTCAGTTTTACGTCAAGATTTTTTATATGTTCAAAGAGCAAGTTTTTAAAGGAGTTTTTAAATCGGAAAAAAATATAAATTTTGACAATATTTTTGACACGACATATTTTTTCGCCTGTAAGGAAACATCTAACACCTGGAAATACCCCCATAAATAAGTATTAGATGATGAAATAGTTGATAAATTTTGGAAACGTTTTCGTTTACACTAGTGTTCGAAATTTTGAAAATAATGATTTTACAATGCTTACCAAAAAATTGAATAACTTTGGTCTCACACGATGTATTTCAGGAATAATAGCATTTTGGAAAAGTATGCGACAAATATTCCCACAGTCTGACCGCTCCACTTTAGTAAAGCATTTTTTTAAGTTTAAGGACATCGTTTTTAGTAGTATTTACCAAAAATTTAAAAATCGAAATATGATTTACAAATGATTTTTTGTATGCATCCGATTTATATAAATGGTAATTTTGGTGTTACATTTGTACACAGTCGGAGTATTTTCTCAATACCGTAAACAAATCTACCACGTTCATAGAATCGAGCAAGGATAATTATTTGAAAGTCATAATTGAATAAATTACACTGTAAACTACTTCACTTTTGATTTGTTTTACTTTCTCACTTCGCTTGTCGTTATTCGTCAATTTTGGTAGGATTGAAATTATTTACGCTCACATTTTAAATACTAACCGGTAATTTTTATTCGAATTAACAAATCTGTTGTAATTATTTTTTTGAAAAAATTTGGTCTTATTGTGAACAAATAAATAACCACCACCGCAAGTTTGGGAGGTGCAATCAAATGCAAAGATTTATTGTTGCCAAAATGTTATCTTCTTTGTCGAGAAGAAATCATATGAGATATGGATACCCTCAGGGTGTGTATGGTTAGTTTTTATTATTCATAATTATTCTAAAAGAAATTTAATAGCTTTGGCAATCATGCGGTAGGTAAATTTGGGCACGATATTCAAAAATATGGACGTTTCGATAAATATTCCCACAATCTGAACGTTGGCTATACGATAATTATTTTTAGTTTAAGGACATAATTCTGAATACCGTTGAAAAAATAGGAAGACCTTTTGACGAGGATGTCCTATCTGTATCTGAGTATTATTGAGCTCATTCAACAGCAATTCGACTGATGTACAATCTGAAATGAAATCTTGTCTGAGATTTTTAATTTCATAGTCAAACCGTTTTGACGGGATGAATAAAAACGCGAATAATATTTACGGAACTCACGTAGTCAAACAATTCAAAATTTGTAATTGTAGGCACTCATAATTAAGCGAAGTTATATTATATTTACGTATTTACTGTTTTGAAAAACACGGTAAATCCTGAATCAAAAGCAGAAATGTTTTTTATTTATTTTTTAAACTGAAATTTTAAAATGCTACAAACAAATTTTACGCCAGTACCTTGGCTGAATTTTTGTTAAAATGTTTTTAGTAATTACGCCAACAGATAATTTACTCCGCGTTATGCGGCAAGCGTATTCAAAAGATACGTTGTTGTGTCACCAAACAAAAGAAACGAAATTGGTTGCAACAATACAAATATTGGGTCACATAGGGGCGAAAAGATTGTTGTCCGACTCCAATCGGTCGACACTGTAACGACGTCCATAAAAGATTTGAAGGCGGACCCCTCGACACTGTCGGAACCTACTAATATGTATTTAAATGCGACCTATTGTAGTTTTCTGAGGTCAAGCGGATGATTCGAAGTTCTCCGAAATCAATGCTGTTCTGTTACATTAGTTAATATTTCACTGTAAAAACATTGACTAGGAATCACAAGCACGGACAAGCAGACACGAAGACATCAAACAATTACACTATGGAACATCGTTTCACTTAGCCCCTAAAAATCCAAATATAGATCGGAAGATAGATTTTGATTCTTTTAATTAATCTGGTAAGATTAAAGGGATTTATTTCGCTAATATTTTCTAAAAATAAAATAGAATTTATCCCATTTATGTAACGTATGTTTGTGTTTTATGTATTTTCAACATTACTAATGCATATGTTCACTGAAAGGAGCAGGGATAATTATTTGAAACGGCGTAAAAGTCATAATTTAATAAAATACACTGCATAACTACTTTACATTTTATATGTTTTACTTTCGCACTTCTCTTGTCACTATTCGTCTATTTGGGGTAGATTTTAAATTATTTATGCTCAAATTTTGAATACAAAAACGTAATTTTATTCGAAATAACGAATCTGATATCATTTATTTTTTGAAAAAATGTGATGGTTATACTGTAATTAAAATTGTCAGTGAGACTACGGTATGGAGAACTTCCAAATTTCGGCAGAAAATATTTGCCATCTATTTAAATTTGTTTAAAACAAAAACTAGATGAAGAATTTATGCACGCATGATGTATTAAGATGAAAAAACATACAGTGGAGTGAAAGCTCAACTAGCTCATTTTCAAAAAAGCAAATTAAATAATATTCTCACAAAACAACATTCTAGTTTATGATGTACGATTATTTTTCGGTCTGTTATGAAATTCTTTGAAATTATGCGTCCATACGAACCAAAATGCTGCAATAATTAAATAAATTCTTTGCACGGACACCTGGTTACAAATTATTAAGCCCAAAAGCTATTCCTATGAAGTGAGCAAAAGACGTCATAATGGGTAGAGTGGCGTGAAAACTGAAACGGTAGGGAGTGAATTAAGGTTCTACACGGATAGGATAAATTCATTGTCCTACCCGCATCCTATTCTATCCGAAAATTTGACGATAATTGCTGGTCACGCCTTATCCTATTCGAAATGTCGGATGAAGAAAATATTTTATCCGAAACTTATCCGATACTTTTCGGATCGGATAGAATGGCTATCCGAACATTTCGGATAAAAATCGTCCATTATCCGAGGAAAGAAATACACTTGTGTCAGATTAAGCGCCGATGGGACAAATTAATTATCCTAGCTGTATAATATCCAAAAATTCCGGCATCCGGAAAATCGCAAATAGTATCTCAGCTTCGTTCCCCCTAAAAATGTGTACGTTGCATTTCTAATGTGTATCTTCCTCCAGTAAAGCTTCTGCCATTTTACACATTCAGACTATAATTTACCTCCAACCCCCTTAATTATATTAAATTATAATTATTAGGAGTAATATTTTCAATTTACAAAACTCGAAATTTTAAATACATTCTTGGTAAAAATTTCCATATTTTTTTTCAAATGTTGTAACACAATAAGCAGTAAGATATTATTATTATTCTTATTATTATTATTATTATAAAATAATTACTGTACTACCAGTTTTGAAAATCCGCATTTCAACTTGAAGACCATCTACCAAATTCGTACACTGTAAGAGTTATACTTGGAGAATATTTAGATTCTCTCGACATTGTGCTAAAGGAGTGACGACTTCCACACGCCGGAGTGTGAGTTAAAAAGTAGCCGCATAGATACTATAGGTGAAATCTAAATTTTGGAGCGAAACTGGGCATGGAAATAAGATGCTGTGCCCTTATTTCCATTAGATGTAGATTTATTACTACTAGTTCTGAAATCAGTTGTCATGATTCACAACCCTGCAGGTTCCTTCCAATGTTGTGGAACCCATATTTGACAGATTTTTGTAGACGGCAATAGTGCAATATAGCTAAAACTTAGTACTGATTGTGAATTAATTTAACTAAAGTTTGAATTTGAAAGCACCGAGTAGCCACAGTCATTCGCCCCCAGCCAATTGAAGCCTTTTCGCGAACCAAGCATGCAACTTGCACTTTGTGGTAAGTCACTAAGGGGCGAAGGACCACTACAGGATGTAACAACTTATGCTAATAACTATCCGTTCTCCTATAGTTACTCTAAAACGTGTGCATATACAACAAATGAGCGTACTATATTTAAGTAAAAATTAACTCAAAATTCCCGCGTCTGAAATCGTAATGAATGTGCGCTCAGTAAATTTTGGAAAACGTTTCCAACAATATTCAAATTGCGCATGTGCGAGTTCTTCCGACATCTACCGACTCATGGAAAAAACAATTTATTTTAACGATAAATTCGAATGTAGACAGCGTCAATAGTATGTCCCACTTCCCGAACACATGTACTTGCATTTGATTACATGTGTCCTCATTTAATTTGCTAAGGTCAAAGGGATGACCCGTTATTCTTGAAAAACTTTTTTTACGTTTATCTAATCTGGCCCATCATAAATTTTGAGTTGCCTGGTGCCCTTGGTTTATCAGCTACCCTTGGCTTATCAGGTCTGACAACCTGACAAGTAGTCACCCTGACAAGTATTCAAGACAGTAATTATATAGCACATTTTGTAAGCCTGTATTTCAATTTCATGAGATTCCAAATGAGATCTAAGGGGGGGGTACTGAAAGTTATCCTTAAAATGATCGCCCCATCCTTAATAGCTGCCCTGTACAATTTGTGATTCTGTGATCATATAATGAGAAATCGACGTTATGGAAGAAGCCCAACGTTGCTTGATGTTTCTTGACCATGTGACCTCAGATATCGACATAGGTCAATGACATATATTTTAGAAAATCTGGATTTGAATTCGTTCACTGCATTGGTACTTGCTCATTTACTTCTGAAATTTTTGATGAATCTGCTAGGATTTGTTTCCGGAGTTTATTTGGGTAATAATTGTAAACAAAATAAGATGGAAGTTAAAAAACTTTCCTTTTCCTTATTTATCAGTTATGATTGGATTTTTAACTACTTGAGCCCAAATTATGAATACTAAGGAGTAAATTGATTTAAAGTGAGCATAAAGTTAATGATTTTTAAACAAATTTGATGATCAGAATCACAAGAATTCAATAATCAGTGAACGTGTCCTTTGAAGACGAAAATTAATTTTGGAGGGAGAGATTCCAAATTACGGCAGAAATTATTTCCCATGTATTTCAGTTTGACTAAAACAAAAAACCAGTTTCCAATCTCTGGTTTAACAATATGAATAGAATATATTCGGTAAAACAATAAATCAAGTAACGTAAAATTGTTTCTCTTCATTCCAAATTAATAAACTGAACCAAATTTTTGATTTAATTAATTTTTCCAAATGTCCTTACAATTTTAAAACGACATTATCATTGCTAAACCGACGTTCTCCAATTGAGATGGTGATTACATACTTCATTTTGTTAATCAGAATGTACAGAGTTACTACATTCATTTGCCTGTAAATAATTAACAAACCCAATGATATACTTTAATACCCGCCATCAGCATCGCAAATAATATTTCAAATGGCGTGTAAATCAACCATTTATTTCAGCTCACCTACGGGTATTATCCGCCCTTCTGTTTCATATTTTTGCAAATTTGCTTAACCCCCATAATATCTAATACAAATTGAAGAGGCAAATATACAGGGTGTCAATATGCGGGAAATATCCAGATCCCCCAAAATTTAGCAAATCTGTCTCCAGATTTTTGGAAAAATTTGTTTCATCTCACTAGCTCAAAAATTATGAATCCGGGGATTAAGGAATTGGAGCTTTAATTTAGAGTTGTTTTTGGAAAAGAAGTTAAGAAAAAAGATTATGAATTGTGTACTCAAATTTTAGGTTCAGGCGAGGTATCTGTATTTGATAGGTCCCTACGTTGAGAATTTCTGGCCATGATCCCCGAGCACACGAAACAACATTGAGGGAAAGTCAGTGTCGGGAGTGAAAGTCGGAAATCATCGAAGAAGGAAGACAATTTTCGTTCCTTTTTTTCTGGAAGATTGTCTTCATGTACATCGATTTTCAATTTTTTATATTCACGCAATAAACAAGACTGTTTTAGTTCTTTCCATCCACAATGTGTAATTACTTTTCACATTTAAATTGATTTCAGCAGAATCTATTCTTTATTATAAATAGCAAGATTTCGAACACCAACTGTGTTCATCTTCGGGCTATCTACTTTAATATGTAATTACAAACAAACAAAAATAAAAATAATAAATAAATAATAATAGTACTATATACAATAGTTAAAACACAATTATTCAACAATCAATTTAAAATTGTATAACAAATTTTCAATATTTCTTTCAAATGCACCTTTCGAACAATAATAATTGTAATAAATTGTAACTCGTTATAAAACAAATTTTCTTTGATTTTTTATATTTTGATGCATTAATAACCTGACATTATAATCCCAGAGCTTAAGTAAGTTGAGGCCGTCGATGTGACCACTGCGCTTCTTACCCAACTATTGTATTTTGCAGCTTCACTTTTTAAATTATCCTGCATAAAAATCTACAGAACAATCAACCGTACTAAATAGGAAATCACTCAAAAAATTAAAATTTTCCTGCAAACGACTTCGCTCTATTTTGTATTCATTCCAAAATTTTAGGATCCTATTTACAAATACCCACGGTTGATCAAAAATGTCCTGACATTTTGGGCTTCTATGAAACTTTGAGTATTTTTGGCATATTCACTCCAATATTTTTGATATGTGGATTTAGCCACCTACTAATTTTGCATACAAAATCAAAAGGTGTATATTGCAAGTTGATATAAACAACTTTATTGAAAAACAATAATCATTATTTTATTTATTTTCTTGCAAAAATTTGTTTGCAAGTGTCTCTAATTATACAGACTTTGTGAACATTCATGCAAGGACGCCAGTGCTCGGCACGGGTATGGGTAATACTCGGGTAAACGGGTACGGGTACGGGTATGGGTACTACCCGGGTACCGATTTTGTGTACCCGATCAATTTCGGGTACTACCCGGGTACACTTTGTTCGGCTTACAATTTCGGGTACGGATACGGGTATGGGTACGGGTACCAGGATTTCAAAATGGGTATATACCCACCGGGTACGGGTATAATGGGGTCATTTACTCGTACCCACGACCATTGTACCCGAACATTCGGATACGTTGAGAATTGAGACATTTTGATGAATTTTATACCATCATGCCCATACGTTGGAAACTTCTGTCCGTATTTTTAGTGTTTCTGAATACATATAGCTTAGTGTTAATACTCTTTTAACCTTACAACATACAATAAATGTATTTTAGACTGTAGCTAACAGATGCTTTTAGGGAAACATGACTTTCTACTAGTCTAGTTTTTCTACTCTTCAATGAAAATATACAATATCAAATACAGCTCTAGCTAGTCAAAATTACACATGCATTGTGTCATGCATTATTGTACATAACGTACTATAAACTGCATTTAGAGAAATCTTGATATAAAGTACCCGAGTACGAGTACGGGTACTACACTCTGATACCCGAGTATGGGTTTTCGAGTATTTTTCGGGTACGGGTACAATGCGGGTGTAGGTAAATGGTTTGAGATTACATTACGGGTCCGGGTATGAAAAATTTGAACCCGGATACTCGGGTATGGGTACGGGTATAGATACCAGACATCGCAATACCCGCACTTCGGGTACGGATACGGGTACCGATTTTTCGTACCCGTGCCGAGCACTGAAGGACGCTACGCAAAAATATTAAATAGTTGTAAATAGATGTAAAACATCATTGTTTACGAGATTCAAAACTACAAACAATATTGTACTGGGACTGATGATTATTTGCTGCTCAAGATCCAATCTTTGACATATTTTATAACCGCCGCATCTTATGTACAAAATGACCGTAAAATTATTTAATCATCTATAGATTATTTTCTATTTTGACAAGCCACTATAAAAGTTCTTATACAGGAACTTATACATGCAGTGTGCAAATTGTTCTTTTCAAACCCAATATTTTTTAATAATATATCGTCTATATAATACATGTGCACATGATTTTGTATCGCATTTAGACCATGCTTGCAGTCGTTCAGTTCATAAAGTGGTGAACTGAACTGAACTAGCTCTTATTCTTATTGTTTTTGAATGAACTTGAACGAACTAGCTAAATGCAAACTTTTGATTGAATGAACTTGAATTGAACTCAGAAAAACTTATTTGGAACGTGAACGAACGTTCATCATACGTTCAAGTAACAAAAACTGAACTGAATTGAACTTAGGAGTCAGGGTTTGAATATAAGCTTGTACAAACGTGAACACAAAACGAATATTATATATATATAAAGTGCATGAGCATAAATTGTATTGTTGTAGTCTTAAAAGCTAGCACCCTGGTTTTTGATTATCCATGTCAATGACATTAAATTACAAATCAAACAAATTGAGTACAAGCAAACCGATTTTTACATACTATAACGAGTTGTATGTAATAAAAAGATCAATAATTGTATGCATAGTTATATGATTTTTTAATTTGGAAGCGCTTGGTTTTTCTATCCTGATTGTTTATCAGAAAGTTCAAAGTCAATACTGCTTTCAAAGCACCGGAGTTTTGAAAGCAGTTATTTAACCAGTCACTTAGAGAAAAATCTTGATTCATCGAAAGTTCAAAGTCAGTTATAAAAATAAAACTAAATGTCACTAAAATATATCATAAGTGACACTCTAATAACAGATAAAGTGAACTGAACGACCGAAAAGTATATAATGAATTGAATTGAACTTTGAAAAAATACTGCAAGGATGAACTGAACTGAACGTAACGACTGGAAAGTACGCAGTGAATTGAACTGAACTACGACGGGATTTGGACAAGGGGAACTGAACTTAACTGAACGGCACGAAATATTTTGGGATGTGAATGGAACTGAATTTGAACTTTGGACCAAAACTGCAAGTATGATTTAGACCATTTCGCCTCTTCAATAACGATATATTATAAAGAAAATATTGTGTTTGAAAAGGGGTTGAATGTTTACAACTACGTTAATGTTTCTTAAAGGATTATTGAAATCCTTAAAAACCACTGGCTATAAGTAACTATTAGTACTAAAAATTAGGCGAATTAAAAATATTTTTAAAATTCGACAATAATATTTTCTAAAACTGGACGGGTTTTGTTATGCACTGGAAAACTTCCAATTACGCAATAAGCATATAATTAATATAATAATAAATATAAAAAATAAATAAAATAGCAATAAGGACCATTTTGTGTTTCTGCCAAAATGCCCAATATGGCGAAAATGAAATTTAAAGTCGGATTCTCTTGGGAACGTCAACTTCTTCATTTGTTTAATCTCACGAAAAATGTTTAATCAGAAAATGTTGTAACGCTCTCTTGTTGGAAATTTTATGGGATTTATGAGGAGGTATTTGATAAGTCCCTACGTTGAGAAATGTGGGGAGAAACTTTGATTTATCCACGGTTTCTTATGTATTTCTTTCGAATTGTTTCCTTCAGAATCAAAAATCATCAGTGATGTTAGCGAGCTAAGTCACCAGGGAAAAAACGTCATTACAGGATGTAACAACAAATCTAGTAACTATACGTTCTCCTATAAATACTCTTAAAACGTTTATGTGCATATACCAGTGAGCGCAGTATATACCAGTAATCGTTATGAGTATGCATCCAGTAAATTTTGAAACAGTTTACAATAACATTCAAATTACGTGTGTGCCTATTCATTCGATATCTAGATGCTCACGGGAAGGACTATTTATTGTTAGCGACAAATCCAACTGCAGTGCCAGCTTCACTTCTCACTCGATAAATTAAAATTTTCCTGAAAGCGATTGTGGTCAGTTTCGTATGTTCCACAATGATATAACGTGTTACCGGAGGCAGTGCAATTTTTCGTTCACAATGTGCATTATCCCAAATGATATTTCAAGTGGCGTCTAAATTTATCATAATTATATCACATCTTTAAGTTGTAGGCAACATTTTTTGATATGCTCCAAAGTTCAAACTATTATTTTTATGTATTGGTCTTTAAACGTTTGACTGAGAATTTTGGGAAGAATCGTCAATTTTGAAATTTTTATTTGTTATCACAAGTTCCGTATGTGAAAGGGAAAATTCAGCTCGTTAAGAAAGCCCAGAGCTGCATTTGTGTTTTAGAATTCAATTTTCCCTGATACAATTTCTTGTGTACTGAAATATTTCATGAATACTAAAGGGGCAATTTTAATATTTTATTTTATTTTTATAACGCAAACAAACAAGTTGCACATCTATTTTACCACATATTTCCGGAACATGCTCATTTACTACACAATTTTAAGAGCTTGGTAGGATTTGTATCCAGAATTCCTTTCAGGATTATTTGTGAAAAAATTGTATCCCGATTAAAGCACTGTAACCTTGCTGGATTACGTTGCATGTAGCATGAAAAATGGGTAAAGCGGTTTGAACGTCACAGTTAAGAAAACATTTCCTTCCATGATTAATTTCTCATTGATTTTATTGTATTTGACACTTCTGAGAATTCTGATTGGATTTTAAATTAGAATGCGTTCACCAGAGTGACTAATTAAAATATTGATTATATAACATCTGGTTTGCACCTGTGTTATAGAAGAGGTTCAAAATTAAGTAGGTTTCAGAACACCTTCAAAAATAAGTAGGTTTCAGAACACCTTCAAAAATAAGTAGGTTTCAGAACACCTTCAAAAATAAGTAGGTTTCCGAACACCTTCAAAAATAAGTAGGTTTCAGAACACCTTCAAAAATAAGTAGGTTTCAGAACACCTTCAAAAATAAGTAGGTTTCAGAACACCTTCAAAAATAAGTAGGTTTCAGAACACCTTCAAAAATAGGTAGGTTACAGAACATCTTCAAAAATACTAACCTTGCAGGGGAGGTTTTATTGCCTTGCCTGACCCCGAAAGTCCGGTCTCCCACAATTCTTCCAATAATGCGTCATGGAAGTCCGGTGCGCTCAAGATGACCTCAGTAGTACACCCAATCATTTCCGATTCTGGTACGTTGTCTTGTTGCCTTTGCAGTTGTTGCCTGATTAACGAATGGTACACCGAATTCGTAAACTCCGTAATAACACGCAGGTTAGTTAGTTTCAACCGTTTACCAAATGCTTCCTCGTTAGTTTCAGGATCGCATCCGTTCAGCAGCACCAGTATTTGGGATAGGGTTTTCGAGAATTCGAAAATAAAAATTGCTGAAACAACAAATCAAATTAAAGCGGTTTAACAACCTCATAGTGACCAACAGAGGTTTAGAAACCTCTTTATATTTCGCTGTAAAGTGTGATACCTTTGACGATGTATTGGTAGTCGCTGGCGGATTGAAAACGTGCTTTGCGCACAAAGCACTTCTCCAATTTATCCACCTCTAGTGAACGTAAAAGCCAATGGTGGAATGAAGGACCAGGAAGACCATGGACCGCTGGTGTTTCGTATTCCGGGTCGGTAATTAATTTCCGTGGCAAGTACCGTTGCTGAATCCAAGGCAACGTGGACCCTGGCTTGCACGCCTCCAAGCACCATACCCCCTGGATGTGGAGGCAACTGGTTCCGGAGGAGTCTGAAATAATGCGAAAAAGATGTTTGTTAACCCACCAAACATGAAACTAAAAACTTGAGGTTTGTGAACCTCTCTTTACACTTACTTGAAACAAGTTCCTCGGTACTGGTGTCATGGATCCAGCGGACTCACTAGCCCTATGGGACTTTGTTCGTGGAGTTTCTGCAGATGGCACGTTCAATGCTGAGACAGGGTAATCCTGTACCTGAAATAACAACTTGAAGCAATGGGTGTTCTAAAACCCCACTAACAGTACACATATTAATAGTGGTTTGTGAACCTCACCTGGGTAGGAATCAATCCACTTTGCTGCAATTTCATGATGGCCTTCAAACGTTCGTACTCAGCGTCTCCTTGCGGTGTTCTTCCCGGGAATTCATCTGGATCTAGCGTCACGCAATCAATGTAATCCTTAGTTTTCAAAATCTTGTGTATGTGCTTTATAGCGAAGTACTTTTCCCTGGCGACTGCCAACGCCTGGGGTGTAGTTGGTTTATCTTGCAGCGTACACCAAACTTTGCATGCAGCAGTATATGAGCTACCTATTGTTGCTATATCTACGCAAAGAATGTAGAGGTTTAAAAACCACATGTTTTCACTTAAAGTCAATTAAACCCTGCCTAGTCATTGGCCTAATCACAAGAATATCCGCAAGAGCTGTGTGCGTCATTGCTAGCTTATCTAAAAATACAAACCATCTTGTATTACTCTTTCAGCCTTGAAGGAATTTAAACAGACCTAAAGACCGAGAACTTACCTAACGCTATACGCGCAATGTATTGAGCCACATATTTCGGTCCTCTGTTTATTAAATACTTAGCATGGTTGATTGTAAGGGTTCCATCTGCTCTTTGCTCATTGAAAAATGCCTTGATATTGTGCATAAGCAATTGCGTGACGAGTTTTTCTGAGTCCGTGAATACGTGCGTTTCGCTAGAATAACCATAAAGAGGTTTGTAGAGCACCCTAAATTAAGCAGAGGTTTACAAACCTACATTTCCTGACCATCTATACCTGCATCAACCAGGACTCTGTCCACAACAACTCTGGGGTTCATTTTAAAAACATCCGGGGGTGACAATACTTGTTCTGGTCTACAGTCGACCACCTCAGTGTCTTCTTGTGAGTCGTACGTCTCCTCCGGCTGTTACACCTGCTTATGGGATGGGGGACGGAAATCGTCATCGTCATCGTCATCGTCAACGGGGTCCGCCTGGGTGAGAGGACGAAAGTTCGCAAAATCGTCGTCGTCATCATCATGATCATTTTGGCCTGGTTGTGATGTGGGCGAAGTTGCTGTAAGTAACCATACATGTATTATGTGGGTTCTGGAACATACTTAAAAATAGGGTGGTTTTGGGACTCCTCTTGATAGTTACCTGGTATTGCAACTGTTGAGACTTGGCTACTGAAACTGACACTTCGTTTTGGGCCTTTGTTATTGACCGTACCTCCACTGGGTGGTGTCCTCGGCGTCGGTATTTTACTGTTGGACAAACCTGGGACACATACATGCAATAAGTAGGTTCCGAAACTCCTATAAAATGCAATGCAATAAGTAGGTTCCGAAACTCCTATAAAATGCAATGCAATAAGTAGGTTCCGAAACTCCTATAAAATGCAATGCAATAAGTAGGTTCCGAAACTCCTACAAACGACTATTCACTTACGCGGAGAAGTCCTACGTGTTTCACTGGGCGGTGTCCTCGGAGTGGATGTCTTACTTTGGAGCGTAAGTGTCTTCGGAGTGGATGTCTTACTTTGGGGCGTAAGTGTCTTCGGAGTGGATGTCTTACTTTGGGGCGTAAGTTTCTCCAGGTCAGGAACTCCTATAAAACAATAACAAATTAAGTGGGTTCTCAAACTCCTATAAAACAAGAACAAATTAAGTGGGTTCTCAAACTCCTATAAAACAAGAACAAATTAAGTGAGTTCTCAAACTCCTATAAAACAAGAACAAATTAAGTGGGTTCTCAAACTCCTATAAAACAAGAACAAATTAAGTGGGTTCTCAAACTCCTATAAAAATGGTAAAATGGTCTAAGTGAATGATTTTAATAAAACAAATATTAAACGATTAAAAGGGACGAGTTGAGGTGGCAACCATCGATAAACCTCATTGTTCAGTGACCGTGCTTTTTATCACAACGTCGGAATCAATTGCTATTCAGCGTAATGCTAATTTTTTGATAAATGTCAATACTGAGCAATGTTCATTTTCAGCTAAACTCCTATACAGCACAATGTTAATTTCATGCTAAATCCTTATATGATATAATTTTAGTTTTGAGCTAAATTCGTAAACAGTGCAAAGTTAATTTTGTGGTTAATCATTTTTTTCGATCGTTACAAATTTTATTTCATAAGCAACAAGGATTGACATACACAGTACATTCCCACCATGAGGAGCACCTTATTAACTTAATTTCTCAATAAAGACTATTCTTATTTTTTTAATCTGCCACAGCGTTTCATTTTAACTAAAATCTTGGTTTTCTTGTAGAAAGTGAGAGAGGTAATTGACTTTATATTAAATATTATTTTTAGGTATTAATATTAATAAGTAATGATGAACACTGGGAAGCCAAAAATATTTATTAATCAAACATGCCTCAAACACCCACTTTACCCGAAGGGTTACGGTTTCTTGAAAGTGCGAAATTTAATAGAAACGAATACGACTTACAATTAGCTGCATGGTGACTTCGGGTGCAAGAGATACACAGGGCCCAGTTCCTGGTCTCTGCACTTTGTTGGCAGTGTCGACTAAACGTTTCCAATGTTACATTGAGACATAGCCATTAAAAGGCAGGATCGACAGGTACACTTTGGCACCACATGGAAAAGTAAACAGACTCCACGGTTACAGTATCTTTAAGTGAAAGTGAAATGTACTTAACGTTTTGGGACACATCTAAAGCGTCCTTGCGTTCTACTCGCGCATGACAACTGAAGCCTTAATTCATCTTCCACCCTTGAGTCTTGAGGAAGAAGCAGCAGTAATAAAAATATGTACTGCACCCTCGAGAAATAGCTGCATCAAGCTTCAGTGAAGGAGAATTTTTAGCTGCTTAGGGTGTGAATAGTCCTATGAGCTCAGTTTGCCATAAATTTAACTTTACATTTAATTTCAATTTTTGAGTTCATGAGGCTGAATTTGTAATTTATAAATCTGTTTTTTTTTCGGAATTTGTTGTCACTGTGGAGAGATCGTTGGAAAGTCCAATAAATTTTATTTCCATCTTTTGTTTTTGGAAAATATTTACGTTTTGACCATAAACAGGGAGAATGCAGAAATGCTCCGAAAATATTTACGGACTGGAAAAAAAAGTGATTGGCCAATTTTCTAATGGTTCTAAGGTTTGGCCAAACTGCAAAATATGAGAAAACTTTCAGCCAATTTGTTTTCACCGTCAAAATTATCAAGCCGGATCTCCAACAATATACACAACCAACTTGACTAATTTCCTCGAAACTGATTAAAATATTATTATATAAACGTTTTTACGGTCCCAAGTAACACTCGCCACATGACCACTCGGGATTGGAATGAAATTTTGTGGGGGTCATACATGTACCTGACCCAATATCCCAGTGAGACCAAAAGTTTGGGCCATCTCTTTGCGCGGGAATTCGCGCAGAAGTTTTAAATTCTAATTCGTGAGCATAGGGTCCCTTCTGTCCAACCAAAATTTTCCAATGTTAAATAATATAAGAAAATTTCATTTTCGACAGTCGTTTAGAAGTATGAAACATTTATGGCATGCATTCATCATAAGTGGTTTTAGTTCAAATACTGACTACTTTTGATAAACAATAGTTTCTTGGCTTCAGGTTAAAAATTAGGTATCACAGCTGTTTCTTGACTTCAAATTGACCAATGTTGACCAATCTAAGGCCAAAAAATTGTGACTAATGTTGATCAATCTAAGGCCAAAAAATTGTGACTAATGTTGATCAATCTAAGGCCAAAAAATTGTGACTAATGTTGACGAATCTAAGGCCGAAAAAATAATCGTGACCAATGTTGACCATTCTGACGCCAAAAAACAACTGTGACCAATATTGCCCATTCTAAGCCAAAAAAACACCTGTGACCAATATTGACCATTCTAAGCCAAAAAACACCTGTGACCAATATTGACCATTCTAAGCCAAAAAACACCTGTGACCAATATTGACCATTCTAAGGTCAAAGAAATTGTTGTGACCAATATTAACCATTCTGAGACCAAAAAATGGTTGTGACCAATATTGACCATTCTGAGACCAAAAAATTGTTGTGACCAATATTGACCATTCTGAGCCAAAAACACCTGTGACCAATATTGACCATTCTAAGGCCAAAGAAATTGTTGTGACCAATATTGACCATTCTGAGGCCAAAGAATTTGTTGTGACTAATATTGGTTGAAGACAGAAATCGTTCGAAAACACTGGGATTTACGAAAATTTCATTGGGATTCATTTTTATCAAATCTCAACGGTCCGACTCAGAGATGTGCCCGTTACGTTACTTTGACCTAACAGTAACGCCCTAACTCCCTTTTTAACATATATATAACGATGTATACTTGGAGCAGGTAATTATGTAACGGTAACGGCACATGGTTATGCAAATCCATTATCAGAATTAGTGCATCGCATGGGTTCAAAACAGTCGAACCTGAACCTGAACCTGGACCCAAACTTTGGGTACCTCAAAAGTGTGAACCTGAACCTGAAAATGTACCCATTTAACAGGTTAAAATATTTCGATCCTGAACCTGACCCAATTGCATTTTTGTAGTACCCGCACCTGATTAGTACCTGAACCCGAAAAAGTACCCAAACGACTACCTGAACCCGGGTATTTTTGAACCGGACCTGAACATGTTTGGGTACTTGAGAATCCGAACTTTTTTAAAATTTTATCTTGTATTAAAAGTAGAAATATTACAAAATATATTTAAAATGAATAAGAATGCAAGTTCTCTGGTTCCTGGGACACCCTGCCATTGTTTTTGCGATGGAAATCATCTTGGAAGCTTGAAATTCTCCGGCCTTTAAGTTTCAATTAATGAACCCAAACATTTCAGGTCTTTTGTGATCAGGTTCAGGTCTTTCATGTGTTACACCTGGTCCTGACAGGTAAAATCAAAACAGGTTTTTCTCTGTACCTGGTCCTGAACCTGAACCTGTACCCAATTTCACGAGTAAAAAATATTGTACCCAGAAAGGACCCAAAATTATTGGGTCCAAAATACTTGCACCCATACTGAACCTGAACCTGGACCTGAACCCAAATACCCGGGTGAGACCTGAACCCATGCGATGCACTAATCAGAATAACGGTTCCGACGTTTGTAAACAAAAAACGACATTGTAACGTTACTCAACGCTACCAAATGAAAATACGTGTGTATTGTGCACGTACGTAACTTTTTGCATTGCGCATTGGCAGCTATTATTGGCTTTCTTTGAAGTAGCTGCGCATGTATATAAACCGGGGATATATTAAAAACTTGAGTTTAATGTGGTCAGCCTGACGCAGCCAAGCATAATTTATGTACATGAGTGAAAACATGACAATTGTTTATACGAAGTTGTATTGATTAGCGATCTGTGATCGGCCGACGAAATGCGTTTTGGTTCAATCGAAGTTCCTAATGGATAAGAAATGATCATGGAAAATTCTGCATCTAGATAATCAATAGTTAATAATAATGGAAAAAATTGGTATACTAAATTTGGGGGTTAAATATGTCATTACAATGTATTATATCCGTCGTAATTCTCATGCAAATCCTAATTATACTCCAAATATAATAATTATAATAAGTAGAAAACAATAAGTTCGAAGGAGTTAAACGAAATAACATCTGTAGATCAATTCAGCCCAATGTTATTTTTGTCATAAATGCTTATACCGCGCAGTGTTAGTTTTCAGGTAAACTCCTACACTGCGCAATGCTAATTTTCACGTACGCTCCGACGCTCTACGCAATTTTAGAGCAAGCTACAATGTAGATAGCACAATGTTAATTTTCTGGTAAGCTCCTATATACCACAATGGTAGTTTTGAGTTAAATTCCTAAGCAGCGCAATGTCAATTTTATGGCGAATTATTTTTTCCACTTTCGAAGTATTTTTAATGAACCAAACGGTAGAATAAACAAGTGGAGGTCAAATAACGTTTATATCACATTTTCGCCATGGTAATTTTCAGGTAAAGTTTTATACCACCATGATAATTTCATGATCAATTTTTTTCGGGTGGGATTTCTTTCCTAGTTTTAAGGAATCAAACGATAGACTTAGAAACTGAGGTCAATTCACTTTTCTATCATCTGGTTTTGGGCTTATTTTATTTAAGGCTTTTATATCTCGATTGTTATAAATATTACCGTCCAAATTACCAATAACTACAAGACTGGGTGTGCATATTGGCTTGATTGAGTGAATTAATTACGCCAAGAAATTTCTGTGCAAATTTGTAGTACTAGTAATTAAGATACGTTTCAATATTTGTTGGTTATTTCTCAGTGGGGTGCTATGTGAATTACGTGCGAAGAATTATCAGCAAGCAACTATGCAAATTTTAATTATTTTAATTATTTTTAAAATTATTTATGAATTGGAAAAGCTGTTTGGCCAAGTAATTATGAACTGAAAAAACAAAGTGCGGCCAACATTTTGGAATTTACGAAATTGAGTTACTGATTTCTTTGTAATTAGCAAATATTTTGCCATTTTTATAGGAAATGATATAAATATTTGTTCCGACTTTCGGAATCGAAAAAAATGACAACTTCCTAAACTTTCCCACAAAACTGGAAATAGGAATTAGGAATCGAAAAAATACAACTTCACAGCATTTTTAAAAAGTATTGGCCAATATTAACGGTTTCGTAAAAAACAATTCGACCCTTTCCTTTTATTTAACAAAAAAATTAACTCAGTATTTCGGATTTGACACTATTATTGCCAAATGCCAAATTGTGTACTGTTTATATTAAAAAGTAGGGTTTGCTTAAAACGACATCTTTAATTAGTAAATATAAGAAGCAAAATATTTTTACTCCTTCAATTCGATGCCAGAGAAAGTCTGAATGGACAAAAATTCTGAAATTGATACTTGGTCAACTATCCCGCGCATCAAAACGGCCAATCCAAACGATAAAAAAAACTTCTAAAAAATAGTTATTTTAACCAACTATATTTGGTTAAGTCTTGTCTTTTTTGTTACATTCTTAAATTTCCCTAAGAATGGAACAAATTTAGTGGCCACGCATTTAAGATTTTATAACATGTTTTCAACATCCTAGGAAATGACAAACCATTATGACCAAGGTTGAAAAATTAAAAATAATATTTTAACAACTATTCAGTAATTTACAAAAAAATACCGCGAAATGCCTTAATAATTGAGAAGTGTGTAATGAACTACTGGATTTTGCAAAGCAATTCCGCCACGTGTTCCAGAATTGGAAAACAACTTCGGACAGCTAATTACAAAATGCTTCAACTTTATTCATTGGTCCTCCATCGGAATCCCTCGGAATTTTCAATAATATTTGACCACAGACGGGAAATTTATTCTGCGTTTTCTGGAATTTATAAAAAGTATGGGAAATTCTTAGGTAATGACAAATTAACTCACGTAATTTTTAAAACAACTTCGTTTCACTATGCCCCTACAAAATGAGGGATTGAAATTTAAGCTCATGGATTTACGGGACTGCGTATTCTGATTATATCTTACAGTTTTCCCGACTTAATCAAAACAAGCCAATGCAGGGCTCGTTTAAATTCACTAAATTTTATTGCCATTTCTTATTTTTGGAAAATATTGACTATAAAACATTTGACTATGTACAAGGAGAAAGCAAAAACGTTTTGAAAAATATTTACGAACTGGTAGAAACCACCGAATCAAAATATTTGACCAACTTACTTGTAATTGATTAAAATATACATTACGTATTTATTAGGTTAGTATTTACGCTCACAAGGTAACATTTTGGGATGGTACAAGCCGATTCGAACAAAGCATAGCACATGTTTTAGTACTCACCTAGTATGTTTCAAAACTCATGTAACTCGAGTGCATTTGGCCCCGTTCTCCTAGGACACGTCACCAAAGTTTTAAAATTTAAAACGATACCACAGGTGGGTCTTTTCAAAAAAAGTTAATGTTAAATCCCATAAGGATTTTGAGTTTTTGAAAGTCGATCAAATTTTGATTTTCGCTATTTCAATGAAATTCAAGTTTTTACGTACAAATTTACATATCCTTCAACAAAATTGCCCAAAAAGTAATCCCTCCATCATGGCGAGTCTGTATGTATGTTGTCGATATGATATATTCACTCCATATTTAATCACGTATACATACGCATAAACTAGACTATTGAGATTTGCCCTATGATGTACATATGTAGAAAATTAATAATTAGCCCCCCAAGCAAATATTGTCACATTTGATTGAAAATTAATCCCTCCAACATATGCACTAATAATTTCCTCCTCAATGAATCCCTCCAGCATAGTTTGCTTATCTCTGATGTGCATATAAACAGCCTGTATAGATAGCCCCCCCACACAAATATCGTCAAATTTTCTCGACAGGTAATCTCTCCAAATTTGTATTTGCTTCACTCCCCAATGAAATATTGATGAGATTAAATTTGGAGAAAAATTGATTTTTATGGGGGGGGGGGCAAATTATGGAGGTTGTACACATGCACGCTAGAGAAATTAAAAATTTCTCTGATTCTTTGAAAAATTCATTTGATGGTGTTTTGGGCATCTATGGCACGTTGGGTAGTTGGGTATATTCAGTCTAAGGCAGGCATTTTTGCTATGTTCGCGAGAATTGTTTCAATATGTAGCTTTAGCTATGGATCTACTAACTTTGCATACTAAATCACAAAGCAGTATGTTACAAGTTGAAATAGACAACTTTATGGAAAATATAATAATTGTTTTTTATTTATTTTGGTGTAAGAATTCCTTGTGCACCTAGTCATTTAGCGTGCAAACACATTTTTGCAAAAATGTAACAAACAAAGATTAAATAACTGTTATCTATATGCAATAATTTTTGCATTGTCACATTTTTGACTCCTAGGTTTACTTGGGCTGTTAAATTTCGAATTTCAAAGTCGACCCAAAAATTGCTACACAAGCTACAAGTTTTGAATTGTTTATAAAATTTATGTATTTTTGTTAAAAATATTTAAATATAGTCGTCATCAAAATTCGGAACTTACACAGCCACTGCGCTAATTACAATTTCAAAACCCAACTCTTTTAAAATCCTTAAAATACTAAATTTTTTAAACCACTAACTATGTAATTAATTATACCTATTGATTTTTCATAAACTTAACAATAAAATTTTCTAAAACTGTATGGGTTCGATTATATCAAAATGCTCCGGAAAAAACGCTGATCGACTAACAACAGTGTACATGTTTCTGCTAACGTCACCAATACGCTAAAAATGCCCAAAATACAGGGCACTGCCAGAATAGAGCATTTTAAGTGCAATTTCAGGTGGGTAGGCATTCATAAAACCCATGACATTTTCATTTGAGTAACCCTGGTTGTACTTATGTACATCATAGGGCAAATCTCAATAATCCAGTTTATGCGTATGTGTAAGTGATTAAATATGGAGTGAATATATCATATCGACAACATACATACAGACTCGCCATGATGGAGGGATTACTTTTTGGGCAATTTTGTTGAAGGATATATAAATATGTACGTAAAAACCTGAATTTCATTAAAATGGCGAAAATCAAAATTTGATCGACTTTCAAAAACTCAAAATCCTTATGGGATTTAACATTAACTTTTTTTGAAAAGACCCACCTGTGGTATCGTTTTAAATTTTAAAACTTTGGTGACGTGTCCTAGGAGAACGGGGCAAAATGCACTCGAGTTACATGAGTTTTGAAACATACTAGGTGAGTACTAAAACATGTGCTATGCTTTGTTCGAATCGGCTTGTACCATCCCAAAATGTTACCTTGTCAGTGAAGACGTTGGGTCAGGTACTTTATGTTAGGATTAAAGCTTTTAAGAATATTCTTAGACACTCGTTACAAATTATATTTTTGGGGAAATATTTGATTGATCTTTACGTTGAGAATGCCCGGAGTAGACAAGGACTAAAATTCGACTCCTAGAAAGTTCCTATAAAATACTTTCTATTTCTACTAACATCGACGAAAGGATACCTTTCAGGTACATGTTTGGGAACACCAAAAAACGTTCGAATATTTTAAAATTTTTACTGTCATTTGTTTAAACTTTAATTCCTGACCTTTATTTTCCTTTCGCATGCTAAGCGCTCGGGTAAATTACATTCAATTTAGGTACCGTTTGGCCAATTGCACAAGCTCTACCTCAAGTGCATAATTTTATTCCAAAAAATGACGAGCACTCGGACAAGTCACGTGTGATGAAATTTTCAAACAAATAAAAAAATAAAATAAAAAATTAACATCCGCAAACTTCGCTTCTTTCGGTCAGCAACCTCAGAATGGAAACAATGTAATTTACTTAGGAATGGAGGAATGGACAGCATATTCGATTCAATATCCAGTCTTTGACAAAAATATTGACCAACTTTTCAGGAATTGAGGAAACATTTTCGCCACTTGAGATACAAGGATTTGAAAACGCGGGTAAAAAATCGAAAGATCGAAAGATTTTCAAACTTTTGACTGCCAATTTTAAAAAAACTAAAATCCTGATTGATAGAAAGTGAAAGGATCAGTAATAAAAAAAACTCTCGGGGAAATGTCAGAGGATTTAAAAAAATATTTTTCCGAAATTTCCAAGAAAATGTCATCAAACTTTCGACCAACTTCCTCGGGACTGAATTTGACCTTCTTCTTTGATAAAATTCCAATTGTTTTAAAATATATTATCGAAATTTTATAAAAATTGCAAGTATTGCTGGAAATATTTGCAACCTACACTGGAATTTTCCCAAAATATTTGATCTCTACAATGAGAAAACCGCGCAATATTATTTTCCAAAAGTTTACTTTTTGAATACTTGACGTAATTGAACACCAATTCACTTACACCGGAGACGTGAGCAACGGAAGGAGTCAAAAGATAGAAATAACAACTTGAGGCCAATTCACATTTCTATCGGCTTTTTTTTGTGCTTTCTTTGTTTGAAAATTAAAAACTTTACCCTCCAAATTACCAATAACTACGAGTCTGGAGTGAGGGAATTGTTAAGCTGAGAAATTTTTCTGCAAAATTCTAGAACTAGTAATTAAGACGCATTTCGGAATTTGTAGGTTCCTGCTCCATGGGACGCTAATTAACTAAACCAACGAATTGGAACAAATAATTAAAATAATTATTAATCAAATAAAATAAGCCTAGCTGAAGTTCGATATAGTTAACTTATAAAAATATACAAAATTTAAATTACAGCCTCAAACACCCTCTTTGCCAGAAGGCTTGCGGTTTTTTGAAAATACGAAATTTATTCGAACTAAAAAGACTTACATTTAGTTGGGTGGTGACTTCCGGTGCAAGAGCTTGAGACGGGTCCTGTTCCTGGTCTCTGCACTTCCTTGGTACGTTCAACTAAACGGTTCCAACACAACACTGATTGTGAGACAGTCTCTAGAAGGAACGATCGACAGCTACACTTTGGCTCCACATAGAAAAGTAAACTGAGACTCCACGGTTAAACGGTATCTTCGAGTGAAAAAAGTGAAAGGGTACTTAAAGTTTTGGGACATTTCTCAAGCGTCCATGCGTTCTACTCACGCATGACAACTGAAGCCTTCATTTTCTACAATTGAATCTTCCAGAAGCAGAAATGATTTTTCTTGCGAGTACAGCACCCAGGACATATCCTGCCTTAGGTTTTAATGAAGGTGGTTTTTCACCTGCTTGGAGAGTGTGTATAGTCCTTTGAGCTCAGTTTGCCCTCAATTTAATTTTATGTATTTAATTTGCATTTTTTAATTCATGAGGCTGAATTTGTATTTTCTGACTAAATCTTGTTCTTTTCTGGAATTTATCGCAACTATGGACGGCTCGTTTGGAAGTGCAATAAGTTGTATTTCCATTGTTTATTTTCGGAAAATATTCAGTTTTAGACCATGTACAGGGCGAAGGCAAAAATGCTGTAAAATATTTACGGACTTGCAAATAAATAATCCGCGAACGTTCTAATAATTCACACCAAATGTTGTCAATTATTTGTGAAGTGAGCAAAATATTTGACCAAGTTCCTTGAAATTGATTAAAATATTTGCGAAACCAGAATACCAAATTTTCGCGCAAGCTACCTTTTAATTGAGTGAAAGGTTTTGCCAAATTACAAAGTATGAGAAAATGTTACGCAAAGTCTTCATGCGTAGTGAAAACGTTTAATATTTCAATAGTTTGTCATCCGGGACGAAAGGTTTTCCTCCACAACCATTCATTTAAGGTTCCTTAAACATTATAATCAGCTAGAAAATTTGACTTGCGGTAACAATTATTTTAACAACCAAAAACATTTATTAATCAAACAAGCCTAGCTGACTTTCCATACAGTTAACTTACCATAATACAATGTTGCAAAAGAATGACAGCCTCTAGCACCTACTTTACTTCCCCGTCAAATATTTTAACATCTGTTTACAATCCGACGTGTGTAATTACACATAATTTGATCATGAACAGAGTCATATTTGATGACATAATTGTAAATGAAATTTCTTGGAATAAAATATTCTGCGGAACAATTTTACATTTCCGGTTCAACCCTATTACCGCGAAAAAGTACAAGTAATAAAATCAATTCGCTAACTATTTAGAAATTGGCAAAATATCAGGAACAGAAAAAAGTTTCGTTAACTATACTCAGGAATTATGAACTTTCATTTGTGACCAATACCATATGAATTAACAAAAATGTTGTTCCAAATATCTGGGAATTGAGAAAGTTCAGTTTCGGCCAACTCCATTGACAGGTAGAGCCAATCTTATCACCCCATTAAGTCCCCTTCTGGGAAAAGTCAAGGACTTGACGAAACCTCAGCCTGAAATTGTGACAGTTTGGTGTTGTTTAATAACTTCTAAAGCCTCAGTTCGATTTCAATGAAACCAGTATCAATCAATTAAAAGGGTTCAGTTGAGTCAACCATCCATAAACAACATCAATTCCCTCTCTGGGATAAAATCAGTGAGCTGTCTGTTCATCGGTCTCAATTTAGAGAAATTCCATTATAACTTAATAAAAATAGACATTTTAACCTACCACATAAGAAAGGGAAAAAAATCATTGGCCATGTATATATTTATGATTTTTAGCACATCCCAGGAAATGGCAAACCATTTTGGCAAAATGCTCAGAAATTGAAACCAATATTTTTAAAACTATCCAGTAATTTGCAAATGCCTGAATTATCGAGGTGTGTAGTGAACTACTGGATTTTGACAAGAAATTCTGCCACGTGTTCAAGAATTGGAAAAAATTTCAGACGGCTACAAAGAAATGACAAAATTAACTTCATTCCTCGGCCAAAATTCCAGGAATTTACACAATATAGACCTCAGTGGGTCACAATAGTCCTATGACATCAGATTCACCGTACGATTAGTGGGTTACAAATACGAACACGACTTCACACTGAACTTATTCGGTAGCATTAACTCTCAAGACTTAAAATTCACCTCATTGAGTAAAAGTGCTCAATACGATCTCAGATTGTCCTTCATTCAAATTTATATATTTAATTTCAATTTTCAGATTGATCAAGTTGATTTTGTATTTTCTGACTAAATGTTACTCTTTTCCGGACATTTTCGATGACACTCAATGCAGTTCTCGTTTAAACGTTCACTAAATTTCATTTTCGTTTTTTATATTTGTACAGTATTAAAATTTTGACCAATTGAACAAAGGAGAAGCAAAAGTGCTTTGAAAAATATTTTCGAACTGACCAAAACATATAAACAACCTCCTCGAATTCGATTATAATATTTTGCCACGTCTTTATGCACAGTGATCACGTTTGGTCAGGTAATTACAGATTAATGTTTTTGTGAATAATTATGTTTAGACACGTTAGAAATTGCATTTTCTGGGAGGTATTTGATTCAATTTTACATTGAGAATGCTCGGAGGAGACAAGAAGCAAAATTCAAAAATGAGAAGCGTATGAAAGAAAATGTGTTGGAGACTGATTTCTGATGATTTTGTGATGGAACATAGAAAATATTCGAAAGCAATGAGATTTACGAAAATTTCATTGGGATTCATTTTTAATCAAATGTCAACGGTCCGTCTCAAATATTGGGGCTACAACACCCAATGATGTGAGAAGCGTTATGAATTATTCCCATAGGTTATTATCAGGAAAGAAAGGTTTTCCTGGAAATTAACGGAACGTAGTCAACCATCGAACAACTCCTCGGAATGCACTAATGAAATTTTTTTAAATCAGAAATTAATATTCAAAACCCCTCAACTTCTCTGCTTTTGGTCTACAACCTCAGAGTGGAAACAGTTGAGGTCACGTATCTAGGAATGAACAACATTTTTTATTCAATACACAGCCATTGACAAAAATATTGACCTACGTTTCAGTAACTGATGAAAGATTTGGCAAATTAGCTTACACTCGAGATAAAAAATATTTGAGTACATGAAATTTCTTGAAAGCAGCTACCTTCTTGACATAATTACATATGTTTAAGCCCCGAAAATAATCGAATTTGTTACAAATATTTTTTAAATTTTGACCGTCAATTCTTTTTAAAACTTTAAATATTTACCTTTATTTTATCTACGCCTGCTAAGCGCTTCGGTAGATCCCACTAAATTTACGTACCTTTTGGCCTATTAAAATATACTCAAAAAATACTCCGCAAATGACTTTCATATTTTTGAAAAAAATTTTAAAATATTTGGTCAACAAAATTTGTGCTCATGTGCACTCACACACTGGGAATTCCTGAAAATCTCTATGGATTCAAAGCTCGAGTTTGAAATTACTTAGTTCCAATGATTGTCCTCATATAAAATATTGGACGGAACAATATGCGGAATATTGGGTCTCTCAAGGATCAACTCGGTTGATATTTAGTCATGGAAGAGGTATTTAATTCCTCAAAAAGTTAAAGCCACATCAGCATAAATTTGGATATCATAGTCAAATATTTGACGGGATATTGATTTGATTTGATTTGATTGCTACTTATAATGCTTTTAATTTTTTTAAAATAATTTTTTTTAGTCAGCTATTACTGGCCCAGCAAATAAAAAAAGCGCGCGAAAATTTGAATCTCAAATCCGTAAAACAATGTTAAAAAAGTTTTTTTTAATAATTTCAAATTATTAAGACTTTTTAGCATCCTTTTTTCATTTTTGAGCAAAATTATTCAAAGAGGAAAAAGAAAAAGCGCAAAAATGCATGCTTTAATATTTTCTTTAATTTAAAAAAAATAATTTTAATAATTTATTTAGCCAGTTATTGCTGGCTCAGCCAATAAAAAAAGCGCGCGAAAATTTGAATCTCAAATTCGTATTACACCAAGACGAAGACGATGACGAAGACGAAGACGGCCCACTCTTATTGTAACAATAGATAAAGGGACTGCAGCAATGAAATTACTGAAAATACCTATGAATATACGAAATGTTGTAAAAAGAGCAATTATTGAATAAAATATAATTTCTTAAATAGGTCAGGGACGGCCCTCTTTTATGTAAGATTATTTAGCGGCTGTGGTATTTTATGTAATAATTCTCTGCGTAATTACTGCAAAAAAATAAAACCTCTAGGGTATTTGTATATAAAACATTGGTGTATTCAAATTATTATTAAAATTAAAATTCATGGCTGCCAGACATCCCATCCGCCTTGGCGGACGGCTTGATTGCTAGTTATATAATAATTAGGCTAATTTCTAATTTGAAAGAGTGGACCGCCTTGGTTGTGGACGGCTGCCCGTGCAATACCCCCGCCCTTGCTACTGTATAATGCTTTTAATTTTTTTAAAATAATTTTGACGGGATATTCAAAACAATGTACTCAGGGAATTCAATTTTTGGGTTTTGACCTTTTTCTGGTTAAATAGTGCTTCACCCTTTTGAGGTCTGTTTAAACATTGGACGAAATGATCTCATGTTCCACTCGCTTGAAATCCAGTGAAATTTTCAAAAAAATGCGCGTAAAATTTTTATTTTATTTTAAAATTTGAGTAAACATTCAAAGCCTTTTAAAATTTCAGCTTTTTCATAAAATTCCTAAAAAGCTATTTTGCCAATTATTTAGGAAAAGTGGAACCTGTAAATCTAAAAATTGGACAAAAATCCTCAAATTAAAATAAACAAATTGCCAACTGCTCAGGAACATTTTAACGGGATGTATTAAACCGCCACTATTTGACTACACCATTGGCCACACATACATATACATATAGGAAGTAAAGAATAGCACGAGTGCATTCACAATGATTTTGTTGCCAGAAAATTAAAAACAACTTCGGACAGCTACCTATATGAGATGACAAAATCGATTCGGTAACTATTTAAAAATTGGCAAAATATCAGGAACTGCAAAAAAGTTTCGCTAACTACACTCAGGATATATGAAGTTTCATTTTTGACCAATAACATGTGAATTAATAAAAATGTTCATCCAAATACCTGAGAATTGAGATAAACTTTATGCCAACTCCATTGATATTAAGGTAGAGCCAACCTCATAACCAACTTGCCAAATTTTGAAATTCCGGTGTTTCCTAATAACTTCTAAAGTCGTCTGATTTTAATAAACCCAATATTATCGATTAAAAAGTTGAGGTGGTAACCACGGATAAACCTCATTATTTCCCTTGTAGGAAAAATTCAGTGACATTGCTTTTATCACAACGTCGGGGTCAATTGCTATTCAGCACAATGTTCATTTTGTGATAAATGCCAATACTGCGCAATATTAGTCTTCAGGTAAACTCCTATACAGCACAACGTTAATTTCATTATAAAACCCTATATGACACAGTGTTAGTTTTGAGTTAAATTTGTAAACAGCGCAAAGTTAATTTTGTCGTCAATCATTTTATTCGATCTTTATAAATTTTATCATCCAAATTACCAGCAACGAAGAGACTGGGTGAGTATATTTATTAATTGAGCGAATTAATTACGCTAACATATGTTTTCTGCAAATTGGATTTAGTATTAGTAAATAAGTAGCATTTCAATATTTGTAGTTTTCTGCTACGTGGGGCGCTATGAGAATTATGATGTGCGATCTTCCACACCAATAAATAACCAAATGAAACTAGTACTAGTGAATAACAAACTATTTTACCAACCACTCAGGAATAGTCTATTTTTAACTACACCATTGGCCATCCACATACGAGAAAAAAGAATCAAACTACCCCGAAAGCGAAACGAAATTTCAGAAAGTTGAATGTTTTTTCAAATATAACGCCTGAATGCATTATCATGTTAAAATGCATTTAAAATTGTCAATGTAGAATACATTTATTTACTGAAAATCTTATTGTAAAATATTATTGTAACGAACGCACCCCTACGAAAATTATCATGATTTTACCACTGAAACCGAAGTGTACTTTTCCTGTATTTGTCGATATTGAACAGCAAGCCGAAGTCTCGTGATAGATGTCACCCATTTTAACCATATGCTTAAGCACGTTACCTACACTGAAGCCGTGAGCAACGTATTAGAGCTAAATCCACAATATTTGCAGACATTTTTCAAAATGGAAATTCCAGGAATTAACCAAAAATATTTCGGTTGACTGCCTAAAAATTTTGAAATCGTTTGCGAAATCCCGCGGAGATTCCAATACTATTTGACCATCCATCTAGGCATCTGAAAATTATTTCGGTCGAGTTTTCAGGAATTTATAAAAAAAATGCGAAATTCTTTGTAAAGGAAAAACAACAAGTGATTTTTAAAACAACTTCGTTTCATTGTTTCACGACGGTCCTGCAAAATAAAGGATTGGCATTTAAACACCATTTCCTCCTACACTTATCCGAATACGTAAAATTAAAAAAAATCCAAATTAAAACGCTCCCGGAATAAAATTGATGATTTGGCACACTTGGGTCAGATATTTTTTAGAATGGCTTCATATGTTTCCACGTTCTTTTCATGGCCATGATGAGTGACAAATAATTTTATCACCTCCTACTGACCTTCACGTATCACATTTTGTTACATGATCTCAGTTTGACCATACGTCAAATTTATATATTTAATTTCATTTTTGAATTTATCAGGCTGAATTTTATAACTAAATCTTAAAATGTATTGACCAAGAGGAAAAAAATAATTTCCCAATTTCCTCGAAACTGATTAAAATACGTAAAAATTGTGATAAATTACGGGTTAAAGCGTTTGAGAATATGTTTAGCCACTAGTTACAAATTGTAATTATATTTTGGGGAGATATTTGATTGATCTTTACGTTGAGAATGCCCGGAGGAGACAAGGAGCAAAATTCGAGAATGAGGAGCGCAACTGAAGATAAAGGGGTGGAGGCAGACATTTCTGATATTTTTTTATGGAAAACAGGGCCGTGATAAAAACATTCGAAAGCACTCGGATTTACGAAAATTTCATTGGGATTCATTATTATCAGACCGCAACGGTCCGACTCAAATATTGGGGCTACAACATTGAAAAATATGAGAAAATGAATTATTTCCACAGGTTCTCATCAGGGACGAAAAGTTTTTCTCGAAATTAAAGAAATTATTATCAGATTCTATTATCGTATGACTCCCCAGAAACTCCTATAGAATACTTCCTACTAATGAAATTTAATAAAATAAAAAATTAACATCCGCAAACTTCGCTTCTTTCGGTCAGCAACCTCAGAATGGAAACAATGTAATTCACTTAGGAATGGAGGAATGGACAGCATATTCGATTCAATATCCAGTCTTTGACAAAAATATTGACCAACTTTTCAGGAATGAAAACATTTTGACCAGTTACCTTGCCCTTTGAGATGTATACCTGGAAGCCTCGAAACAAATTCGAATTTGTTAAAAAGATTTTCAAAAGTTTGACTGCCGATTTTAAAACAATTAAAATCCTGACTAATAAAAAATGAAACGATCTGTAGGGAAAATAACTTTTGGGGAAATATCAGAGGATTTAAAAAAAATAGATTCCGCAAACAACCAACAAATGTGATCACATTATCTACCAACTCCCTCGGGACTGTAATTGATCATCTACCTAGGAATCGAAAAAACGTCAAGTACACGTATTTGATTGAATTCCAATTTTCCAATTAATCTGTAATTAAGCATTACCGTAATTGTCAAAAAGCAAAAAAGGAAGTATTGTTGGAAATTTTCCCAACCTATATTCACAGTGTAATGTCTGAAATTTTCTCAAATTATAATTTGGTCCCCTACCACAAATCGACAAAAATGCCCACCTTTTGTCCCAAATCCCCAGGAATTGAGGAAAATCTGTTTTGTAATCTCCTGGAATGGATGAAAATGTCAATTACAAATTCTTTCCCGGGTTCTATTTGGAATCACATTTTCCGTTCCAGGGAACGCTATTTATAACTTAGAATGATGATTTTAGGTTCAAATGACTGCCTATAAAGGTTTCTACGAATCCACTGCTTAAACCTGTTCTTCTGAACAGCAGATCGTCCTTGCCAAAATGACAAGATAAAATTCCTCCTTCTCCGCACCTTTACTCATGGACATGAATTTAGCCAACCTTGTTTTCTGTTCTTACGAATTTTTAACTTCAGTTATTTAATTTAAAAATAATTTTGGCCAGCTACATATACGAAATAACAATAAATTCCCTAATATTTAAAAATTGGCAAAATACTCAAGTACAAAGAAGAAAAAACGTTTCGCCACTATACTCAGGATTTATGAACTTTCATTTTTGATTTCCGTTGACTGAGATACAGTTTCGGGAAACTCGCCACCATTCACAAATTATTTTGAAAAAAATAGGTCGACAATTTCTTGGAAATTGAGAAAACCAAGAACTTTCTAGAAAATAACAAAAATACTCTACAAAATGTCTTCATATTTTCGAGAAATTTCTAAAAATATTTAGTCAACTAACTTTCGATGGGGAAAATTTGGGTACGGAATCTCATACACTGGAAATTCCCAAAATTTTACTTTTCCTATATTTGCGAATACTGAACAGAAATCCGACATCTCCTCATAGATGGCAAGTATAAATTGCAACTCTGTGTATTGGTTGTATTTAAAAGTATTTGCATTTTTATATTCACGAAAAAAGTTGAACTTTGGTGAATTACCTGCGAATTATATATTTTCTTCGACATTACGGAGAAATTGGTTGGTTGGTTCAACACAATGCAGGAGTTCAAAATAAGTTAATAAATACCCACGGTTACAAACATGATGCACAAAACCCCTAGAAGCTTCCAATTGAATGTGTACAAGTTCACAGAAACTGACAAAATATTTTCGCCCAATTGGAATTAGCGAAGGTATTCCAAGAAACTTAGAAAAAAATTCGGCTAATTACCTATAATAATTATCGGAATCAATTACAAAAAATATTTCTCTAACATCCCCATAGTTGAGTTCATATCTGAATAAACGAATAAACTGGGAAGGGGGGGGGGTTACCCGTTTCTTGGCTCCCTCTAAGTAAGTGACCAAACATTTTGGAAAAGTTCACAACAGTCAAAAATATTCGGCATAGCAAAAGGGAATTTGGAAAACACGTTGTCTAAGTATATTTTAAAAGGGCAAAGACTTTTTATCTACAACCCTTGTATTGAAATATCGCTTTGGCTTTTTATCATCTTTGGCGAAAAAGATTTTCCAAATTACTATGACTTCACAAAAAATATGGTAAAAGTCGTACATAATGCTGTAATTTTGTTTGCGTTTAGTTTTTTTGTCTTTTTCGAAAACAAAAAACAGAGCGAGTATTTACTGCCAGAGCAGATAATAGCTTTTTAAGGGGAAACTGGTTTAGTTTTTCTCAATAATAATGGTGAAAACATTTGGTGCGGAAATCATAATTGCATCATATTTCAAGTGGTATTTAAAATTACAAAATTCCAGTCAAACTTTCGCATTCTCAAAAATGACTAGGATTGTCACATCATTGGGTAACAAGTGGTCCTATGAAATCAGTTTGACCTAAATTCAAATTTATGTAATTACTTAACTTCAATTCTTGGAATTATGAGGGTGATATTGAATTTTCTGACTAAATCATGCTTCTTTCCTAACTTTGTCGAAACTACGCTATGCAGAGCTCGTTTGAACGTCCATTAAATTTGTTACAATCGTGCGTTATGTTTTATTTCTGGAACTATTTTCTAATTCTTTCTGCTATTTAATTTATTTTTTTACTGAGCAAAAAATTTGATCAAGTTCCTCGAATTTGATTAAAATAACTTGCGAAGACTTTACGCATACAGTAGTGAAAACGTTTGGTCAGGTAATTACGGATTAATGCTTGTGAGAAGATGCTTAGACCTCAACTTCGCTTCTTTTGACCTACAACCTCAGAGTGGACACAATCTTGGCCATGTATTCATGAATGGACAACATATTTTATCCAATACCCAGCCATTTACAAGATATTAACCAACTTTTTAGGAATTCGGGAAACATTTTGGAAGACAAGCTTACAGCTGACATACAAATTTTAGAGTCCCAAATTTGTTAAAAAGGTTTTTTTTAAATTTTGACCGTCAATTCTTTTTAAAACTTTAAATACTGACCTTTATTTTCCCTATACGTCTGCTAAGCGCTTCGGTAAATTACACTACTGTAATTGTAAATTTAGGCATCGTTTGGCAAATTGGACAAGCTCTACCTAAAGCGTACTATTTTAATCCGAAAAATAACGAGCTCGGCCACCACATTTCGGGGCGACGTCTGAAGAAGTTTTCAAAAAAAAATATTGGCCCAATATTAATTAGATTGAGGAAACATTTTGGCCAACTAGCTTACATTTGAGATAAAAATATTTGAGAATAATTTTTACTTGTTAATAAGACTTTCAATACTTTGATGTCCAATTTTTGAAAAACTAAATTCCTGACTAATAAAAAATGAAAGGATCTGCAGGAAAAATAACTTTTGGGGAAATGTCAAAGGATTGAAAAAAATATTATTCTCCGTAATTAAGTTGTATTAAATGGCCACTCTTTGACTTCACCAATGGCCACCAGAATACCAATTAAAAAAGATAATACGAAAATTACCCAAGATTTGGCAAAAAAATTCGAAACTTTCATGGCCATAAAATCTGTTTGGGGTATTTGAATAAGGTATATGAAAAAGAGGCAAACAAATTGAAGAAACGTAAAAGAATCGCCACTATCCGGAAACCCTTGATCTCTGAAAAAATTTCAGAAAGTTGAATGTTTTGTCATAATATATGTAAAATTCATTCTCAATTTAAAATGCATTTAAAATTCGCAATGCAGAATAACTTTGTTTCCTGAAAGGCACTCAATGTGATTGTAACTAACGCACTCTCACGCATATGCTCGGGAGTTAAGCACTGAGACCGAGTTTTTTTCCTAAAAACAGAAATCCGGTTAAAAAACACGCCAACAATTTCTTGGGAATAGAGAAAGACTTTGGAGATATTGAAAATCTACAAGTTTCAAGAAAATATGAAAAGTATTCTGCAAATTACCTTTATATGTTTGAGAAATTTCCAAGAATATTTGGTAACCTAACTTTGGATGGGGAAAATTGGGTTCTTGTAATACTACGAGTCATGCCCAGAATAATTATCAGTGACGTTCAGAATTATTGTAGACATGATGTATGTATGAGTATGTAAGTATAATGTATTAGAAATATTACTAATCCACAAAATATGACTGACTTCAGACCACACGCAGGGATACACTACACGTGAGAAAACACTTGTAGTAATTCATTTTCGTGTTTTTGCTTATAAAAATATTTTTGCAATTTATTTTTGCATCTCGATTTTTAATAATCACGACCAACTTAAATCATTTTTAATGTGAAATATTAATTTTAAGTCCCCATGCCACTTCCTCTCATTAAACTTCTTGATGTACCTCTGCGTAAACAGACGCCAATTTTCGGACCAGAAAATCGTTACATTTGGCCGAGTTGGACTGAACCGCGTATGGAATATACTTACAACGCATGAGGATAAATGCGTACATTATAATTATGTGATAAATTAGGAAAAAATACAATGTTATTCCGCATATATAAATATCAGTGCTCGGCACGGGTACGAAAAATCGGTACCCGTACCCGTATCCGTACCCGAAGTGCGGGTATTACAATAACTGGTATCTATACCCGTACCCATACCCGAGTATACGGGTACACATTTTTCGTACCCGTACCCGCAATGTAATCGCATTCCATGTACCTGTACCCGTATTGTACCCGAACCCGAAAAATACTCGTAAATTGTACCCATACTCGGGTATCACAGTGTCATACCCGTACTCGTACCCGGGTACTTTATCCAGATGTGTCTAAATGTAATACATAGTACGTTATATGTATGTTGAATGTATGACACCTTAGTAGGTAATTTTGACTAGCTAGAGCGGTATTTGACATTGTAGATTTTCACTGAAGAGTAGAAAAACTTTGATTGTTTATGGGTTGATGGGCTTGATTGACTTATTCGGTCTTTTCCACTAATTTTCTCATGTGTTCTCTCTGTGTACATATAACTCATTAATATCTTGTTACAAATATCCGCCTTCTCCTACTCAACTGCCAGTAACCCAAAATAACAATTTCGTTGAATCCTATTCTCCACAATATTTTGTTATTATTCCTCGCCTGTGTTTATTTATTTATTCTTCCTAAAACATGTTTCCATAAAAGCATTTATTTTAACAACACATTCTGAAATACATTTACTGTATGTTGTAAGGTTAAAAAGGTATTAACAATAAGCTATATGTATTCATAAATACTAAAAATACCGACAAAAGTTTCCAACGTACGGGCATGATGGCAGAAAATTCATCAAAATGTCTCAAATCTCAACGTATCCAAATACTCGGGTACAATTGTCACGGGTACGAGTAAATGACCCCATAATACCCGTACCCGGTGGGTATATACCCATTTTGAAATCCTTGTACCCGTACCTATACCCGTATCCGTACCCAAAATTTGGAGCCGACCAAGGTGTACCCGGGTAGTACCCGGAATTGTTCGGGTACACAAAATCCGTACCCGGGTAGTACCCATACCCGTACTCGTACCCGTTTACCCGAGTATTACCCATACCCGTGCCGAGCACTGGGTACGGATACGGGTACGGGTACCGATTTTTCGTACCCGTGCCGAGCACTGCTTTGGCTCCACATAGAAAAGTAACTGAGACTCCACGGTTAAACCGTATAATCGAGTAGAAAAAGTGAAAGGGTACTTAAAGTTTTGGGACACATCTCAAGCGTCCCTGCGTTCTACTCACGCATGACAACTGAAGCCTTCATGTTCTACAATTGAATCTTCCAGAAGCAGCAATGATTTTTTCATGAGAGTACATCACCCTGGACGTATCCTGCTTTCGCTTTAATGAAGGCGGTTTTAGTCCTTTGAGCTCAGCTTGCTGTACATTTAACTTTATATACATGTTTAATTTGCATTTTTGAATTCATGAGCCTGAATTTGTATTTTCTGACTAAATCTTGTTCTTTTCCGGAATTTATCGCAACTATGGACGGCTGGTATGGAAGTGCAATAAATTGTATTTCCATTTTTTATTTTCGGAAAATATTCAGTTTTAGACCATGTACCGGGCGAAGGCAAAAATACTCTAAAAATATTTACGGACGGGAAAATAAGTAACTGACCAACTTTTTAATAATTCACACAAAATTTTACTAATTATTTGTGAACTGACCAAAATATTTCTCCTGATATATTTCTCCCCGTTTAACCCTATGCTTAAGCAACTTACCTACACTAGAACCGTGAGCACCGTATTGCATCTAAAGAAAAAATATTTTAAAGGCATTCCTCAAGATCCGGAACCAGAAAACCAGTTCCAAGAAGTGTATTTAGTAACTTAATATTTTTAACTTTATTAATTATTTAATTTAAAAACAATTTTGGCCATCAATCTGTAGGAGACAACACAATCAATTCGGTAACTATTTAAAAATTACCAAAATATCAAGAACTGAAAAAAGTTTCGCCGACTTTACTCAGAAATTATGAACTTCCATGTTTTACCAATACTACATGAATTAACAAAAATATTCTTCCAAATCCCTGAGAATTGAGAAAAACTTTCTGCGAACTCCGTTGATTGGTAAAGCCAATCTCGGAACCTCGTTAATTCCCCTCCTCGGAAATTTTAGCGACTTGGCAAATCCTCAGCCTAAAATTGCGACATTCTGGTGCTTCTTAATAACTTGTAAAGTCGTCTGATTTTAATGAAACCAATATTAATTGACTAAGAGAGATGAGCTGAGGTGGCAGCCACCATAAACCTTTATTCTATTCCTTTACCATTTATTCCCCTTCTGGGAAAAATTCAGTGACCTTGCTCTTGATCACAACGTTGGGATCAATCCCTACACAGCACAATGTTAATTTCATTATAAAAGCCTATATGACACAATGCTAGTTTTGAGTTAAACTCGTAAACAGCGCGATCTTGCTCTTTTCCGGACTTTATACACTCGCAACAAATTGTATTTTTTGGGGAGATATTTGATTCGACTTTACATTGAGAATTCCAGGAGGAGACAAGGAGCAAAAATTCAAATAAATGGATTTAAAAAATCGCTATTTCTTTCTAGGGTTCTATCAGGTCTCGTTTAATCCGTTCCAGGGAAAGCTATTTACAACTTTGAGTGATGATATTAGGCTCAAATGACTGCCTATAAAGGTGGCTACGAATGCATCGCTGAAAAGATTTCTTCAGAACGAAATACCGAAAAAAACAAGATAAAATCCCTCCTTCTCCGCATCTTTGCTCATGGAAATGAATTTAACCACAGGAATTTAGTCATACCCACGACGCTCAGAATTACTGTAATTAGACATGACATGGAGAATACGTATTTGAAATAAAAATACTAATCTACAAAGTATGAATGACTTCAGACCACAACAGGGGGGGAACACTACACGTGAGAAAACACCACAGTCATTTATTTTCGTTTTTCTAATTTATAAAAGTATTTTTGCATTTTACTTTTTCACTGAGAATTTTAATATTCAGGGCCAACTGAGATCGTTTTCAATATCACATCAATTTTAAGTGCACATGCCACTAAGTCCCTCTCATTAAACTTCTTGATGAACCTCTGTGCAAACAGACGTCAAGTTTCTGGCCAGAAAACGTCTAATAAACACCACATTTTCTGAGAAACAATTTGTGTCAGTAAAAAATATATGAAGCAATTAGGATATTAAAAACCCGGACTTTGCTTTATTTTTACGGACCCTGTGTCCTCAATAATTGCCCCGACAATTTTAGTTGTTACAAAGAAAATATTTTGTAAATCACTCCACTATATGTGGGCTAAGGCGGAACGACAAAGGATTATTAGCACACTGTACCCGCTGCCTGAAAATAATTTGCTCTCCCGCTATTCCTTAGAAGGAACTACGGTAAATATATATTGGATTCACAGAAAACTGTCTTCCAGACTTTAAAACATTTTTTACTATCCAAGTAATTAAAAGATTTTCGATATACAGAAATCAGGGAAATGGAGTGGCGCCATTTTATCAAAAAAATAAAAATTTTGAATGTTTTTGAAATTTTGCACCAATTTTAAAACATTCAAAGCATTTTAAAATTTCAGATTTTTCCTGAAATTCTTGACAAAGCCATTTAGAATATTATTTATGAATAGTCAAACCTGTAAATCTAAAAATTGGGCAAAATCCTGGTATTAAAAAAAACAATTTGCCAACTGCTTAGGAATTCCGAAAATTTTGAATGTTTTTGAATTGTCGCTCAATTTTTAAAAAGGTTTTCTGAAAATGCGAAATTTACTAAAAACGAATAAGATCTACCATTAGCTGCGGGGTGACTTCTGGTGCTAGAACCTCACTCGGGTCCTGTTCCTGGTCTCTGATTATTTCTCGAGACATATCCTGCCTTAGGCTTCAATGAAGTCGGTTTTTCAGCTGCTTGGAGGGTGCATATACCATAATAATATTTATTCATTTTTTAAAAATTCCAACTACATAGACCTCAATTGAACAAATTTCGAAATTATTCAGGTAGAAAATAAGTAATTAATTTGCATGACAGATTAAAAACTAAAATGTTATATTTGTTCTCATGACTTAAAATTATAACTTAAGTCTGGCCTTAATTCCAATTTATTAAATTACGTGGAAATTTTTTGGATTTATGAGTTTTATATTGAATTTTCTGAATACCATTTACTTTTTCCGGACTTTGTCGAAATTACTCAATGTCTCGTTTGAAAGTCCATTAATTTTATTTCCATTTCGTATTTTTGGGCAATATTCAACTTTTGACCATGTGTAGTGAGAATGCGAAAATGCTTTGAAAAATATTTACGAACTGGCAAATAAATAATTGGCCAAGTTTTTAATAATTCACACAAAATTTGGTCAATCATTTGGGAACTTCCTCGGAACTAAAATATTTGGTCAAGTACGCACAGTCTAAACGTTTGTTCAGGTAGTTACGGATTAATATTTATCAGAATACGTTTCTACGCTTGTCGCAAATTGTAACATTTTGGCCAACTAGCTTACATTTGAAATAAAAATATTTGAGAATAATTTAAATTTTTTGTTAATAAGATTTTCAAAATTTTGAACCCCAATTTTTGAAAAACGAAAAGGTCGACTAATAAAAAATGAAAGAATCTGTCAGAAGATTGAAAAAAATACTGTGACCAAATTGTGACAAAACTGTGGTTCGGTTTTAACCTTTTTCTGGTTTAATAGTGCTTCACCCTTTTGCGCTCTGTGTAAACTATTGGACGCAACGATATCATGTTCTATTCGTTTGAAAACTCGTGAAATTGCCTACAAATGAGTGTCAAATTTTCCATTTATTTTAAAATTTGAGTAGACGTTCAATCCCATTTAAAGTTTCAGTTTATTCATAAAATTCCTGAAACAATAACTATTTCGACGACTACAAAGGAATCGTCACACCTGTCAATTTAAAATTGGAAAGTACTCCGGGAATGAAAAAAACAATTTGCCAACTGCTCAATAATTAAGTAACGCCGGAATAATCGGCTGTTGCAAAAATAAAATACCAGCTTCAATCACCCATCTCGCCTGAAGTGTTGCGGTTTTTTGAAAATGCGAAATTTATTAGAAACGAATACGATTTGATGTTCGATATAGTCAACTTTTTAAAATTTACAACATTTAAATTACAGCCTCAAACACCCACTTTGCCAGAAGGCTTACGGTTTTTTGAAAATGCTAAATTTATTCGAACTAAAAAGACTTACAATTAGCTGTGTGGTGACTTCTGGTGAAAGAGCTTCAGACCGATCTTGTTCCTGGTCTCTGCATTTCTTTCGTAGGGTTGACTCAACGTTTCCAATGTAACATTGAGACAGCCTTTAAAAGTAACGAACGACAGCTGCACTTTTGCTCAGCACGGAAGAGTAAGAGACTCCAGGGTTACCGTATCATTGCGTGAAAGAACTGAAAGTGTACTTAACGTTTTGGGACACATCTCAAGCGTCCATGCGTTCTACTCACGCATGACAACTGAAGCCTTCATCTTCCACCTTTGAGTCTTCCAGAAGCAGCAGAATAATTTTATGCACAGCACCCTCGAGACATATCCTGCCTTGAAGGCGGGTTTTCAGCTGTTTAGTGTGTATAGTCTTATGGGCTATGGGCTCGGCTCAGTTTGCCCTAAATTTAACTTTATATATTTAATTTCAATTTTTTGGGTTGATTTTATATTTTCTGATTAAATCTTGCTTTTCTTCGGACTTAAGGATCGTGGTTGAATTCGTAATTTCTAAATCTTGTTTTTTTTCGAAATTTGTTGTTACTGTGGAGAGCTCGTTGGAAAGTCCAATAAATTGTATTTCCGTTTTTTACTTTTTGAAAATATTCACCTTTGGACCACGTACACGGAGAGGGTAGAAATGCTGTAAAAATATTTTCGGACTGACAAAAAAGTAATTGACCAATTTTCTAATTATTCACTCAAAACTTGGAGAATTATTTCAAAACTTCCTTGGGACTGCATTCGACTAACTGCCTGGGATTGGACGAAATATCAAGTATTTAGATACAAGTATTGCACCGAATTGCTATTGTTTGGTTAAATCTGTAAAATATCCGAAAAATATTTTCTAAATTGTCTAAAAAAGTATTAAAAAAGTATCGTTGAAAAATTTTGGCCAATGACAGGAATTTTCCCAAATTATTTGGTCCCCTACCATGAATTGACCAAAATGTCCATCTCTTGTCCCAAATTTTCAGGAATTGAGGAAAAGCTTCTGCCAACTCCCTTGAGAGGACAAAAATACCCTGCTTTTAGCAGAAATTCCAGGAGTCTACACAAATATTTCGGAAGCTACATTAAAATAATTTTATTATAACTTGCAAAAACAGTCGGTAAACTTTCCTTAATTATTAAAGAAATCGTTTCAGCTAAGTACCTAGAATTATTATAAATAGATTGTATCAATTTCCCAAGAATTTGCAAAACTAATTCCCAAATCTTTACGAAGCGACAAAACTATTTGGCAAGTTATTGACAAACTATTGGCTACCGTATAAATGAGGAGAAAGGTTTTACCAAAGTGAAAAAAAATGGGACATTACATCGCCAAAAGTATCAAACCGAATCCCCAGCAATATACACAAATTTGACCAACTTCCCAAGAATTAGGAAATATGTTTTGTTTGATCTCCTGGAATGGACTAAAAGGTCAATAAATGGGATTAAAAACTTACAATTTCTTTCTTAGGTTGTATCCGGTCCCACATTTTCTGTTCCAGGGAAGGCTATTTATAACTTAGAATGATGATAGGTTCAAATCACTGCCCATAAAGGTTGCTACGAATGCAACGCTTAAAAAATTTCTACTCAACGACAGACCGTCCATGAGAAAATAAAAAGATCAAAATCTCTCCTTCTCCGCAACTTTACTCATGGGATTGAATTTAGCCAACCTTGTTGTCTGTTCTTACCAGTGCTCGGCACGGGTACGAAAAATCGGTACCCGTACCCGTATTCGTACCCGAAGTGCGGGTATTTCAATAACTTGTATCTATACCCGTACCCATACCCGAGTATCCGGGTACAAATTTTTCGTACCCGTACCCGAAATGTTATCTCAATCCATGTACCTGTACCCGTATTGTACCCGTACCCGAAAATACTCGAAAATAGTACCCATACTCGGGTATCTCAGTGTCGTACCCGTACTCGTACCCGGGTACTTTATCCAGATTTGTTTTAATGTAATACATAGTACGTTATATGTAATAATGTATGACACCTGAGTGGGTAATTTTGACTAGCTAGAGAGGTTTTTGACATTATATATTTTTATTGAGGAGTAGAAAACTATTCGGCCTTTTACATTAATTTTCTCACCTCAGTAGCTCTGTGTACATGTAACTCATTAATATCTTGTTACAAATATCCGCCTTTTTCTAATCAACTACCAATTACAAAAAATATCTTGCCATCCAACTCATCGGAACTCTAATTTTTAAATTGTATTCATTGTGGCTAATGAAGTATCATGTGCATACGTGTCAATCAGACTATTTATGAATTTAGTAACAAATTACTACATTATGAAGACGTTTTGTATAAAATTTCGTTGAATCCTATTCTCCACTTCTATTTTGATATTATTCCTCGTCTGTTTATTAATTATTCTTCCTACAACCTGTTTCCATAAAAATATATATTATAGATATAAATATATATTTTAGCAACACAGTCTGAAATACAGTTACTGCAGGTTGTAAGGTTAAAAGGGTATTAACAAAAAGCTATATGTATTCAGAATTACTAAAAATACCGACAGAATTTTCCAACGGAAGTTCCATTATTTTCATAAAATTCATCAAAATGTCTCAAATCTCAACATATCCAAATACTCGGGTACAATGGTCGCGGATACGGATAAATGACACCATTATACCCGTACCCGGTGGGTGTATACCCATTTTGAAATCCTTGTACCCGTACCCATACCCGTATCCGTACCCGAAATTTTGAGCCGACCAAAGTGTACCCGGGTAGTACCCGGAATTGTTTGGGTACACAAAATCCGTACCCGGGTAGTACCCATACCCGTACCCATACCCGTTTACCCGAGTATTACCCATACCCGTGCCGAGCACTGGTTCTTACGAGCCATTCGTTTTTTTGTTTACAAAAGTATTTTTGCAATTTATTTTTGCATTCAAATTTTTAATAGCACGGCCAACTTAAATCATTTTCAATATCAAACATCAATTTTAACTAAGACGTCATTTTTCGGACCAGAAAATTTCTAAGAAACTAAATTAATTTGTGACAATATAAAATAAATAAAGCAATTGGGTTATTAAAAACTCCGACTTCTCTTGATTTTTATGAACCCTGTGACCCCAATTATTGATCCAGGTCAATGAAGATGAAACCCGCAACTTATTTAGTTACGAATAAAACATTTTATGGATCCCTCCACTATACGTGGGCTACGGTGGAATGATAAGGAATATGGTCACACTGTACCCGGTGCCTGAAAACATTTTGCTTCCCCGCCATTCCCTAAACGGTAAAAATATATTGCATTCACAGAAAATTTTCTTCCAGATTTTAAAACATTTTTACTATCCACGTAATTCAAAGATTTTCGATAAACAGAACTCAGGGAAATGGAGAAACGTCATTTTCGGGCAAGACTAAACTTTTTAATGTGTTAAAATGATTATAGAATAAGATCTGGAGCTTGTAGGGCATTTAACAGCCCACAATTACAGATAATATTAATTAATTTTTTTTTACTTCCGATTTATAAGATTTTTTGGTTTAAATTAAACCTTTTTCTCGTTAATTGTTGCTTTATCCTTTCGCGGTCTGCGTTTAAACTATTGGACACAATGTGACAAGCCCGTGAAATATTCTTCAAACGAGCTTCAAATTTTGGCTTAATTAAACATTGGAGGAAAGGTTCAAAGCCTTTTAAAATTTCAATTTTTTCATAAAACTTCTGATACAGCTATTTTACCAATTATTTAGGAATAGTCAAATCTGTGAATCTAACAATTGGAAAATATCCTGGAATGAAAAAAACATGCCAACTGCTCAGGAATAAATTGTATTAAATGGCCACTACGTTTACACGAGGAGCTTCTGTTGGGGACAAAATTCCTGCCCCGTCCCCGTCCTGATATTTTTTCAAAACCTTTGTCCCCAGTCCCGACAATCGGGACACGGTAACAAAAATCATGTCCCCGTCCCGTCCCCAAAAATTAAAAAAAAACGTCCCCGATCCCGTCCCGTCCCGACAGTTACTAAAAACAGTTGTCGTCATTCTCATACCGAAAATCGAAACATGAGGAAAAATTCGTACAAAAAATATTTATACCAAAAGCATAAAAAACACATTTTTAGAATCGTAGTTCCAAGATTTCTCCTTCAGTGAGCTTAAATTACGGTTATATTTCAACAATTATGTATTTCTGTTTTATTCCTGTTCTACTTCCGTCACCAAAATTATTCTGTCACTCAAGTTTCGAATCCGTTTTCAAATACTGTGCATGATTACTTACTTCAGTTATGATTTTAAATATATGTTTATCTTGTCTTTATTCGCTCTAATGCCAAAATCTAATAATCATAATTATAAAACCATTATGAAGTACCAGTCATTTTTTGAGCAATAAGCTCATTTTCTACAACCTAAAATCGAATGTCTTACATTCGGTGAAATAGTGCTCACAGAATAGTTCACTCATGAGCATTAAAAGCTGAAACGTTATCCTTGTTCTTCTATGCTTGCTCGTCCCGTCCCGTTATACACACGACCAAAACGCATGTCCCGTGCCGATTACAATGGGGACAATTTTGCTTGTCCCCGTCCCTTCCTAAATACGACATGGGGACAATTATTTTGTCCCCGGTCCGTCCAGTGTCCCGACGGGGACCATTCGTCACTCATGTAGGAAGAAACGAATCGGAACTACTCGGAAACCCCCGATTATTCAGAAAATTTCAGAAAGTTGAATGTTTTGTCATACATAACGCCCGAATACATTCCAATTTTAAAATGGATTTATAATTGTCAAAGTTCTATGATTTTGTTGCCAGAAAATCGCGCAATGTGTTTTTACAAAATTTTACTTTTTCTATACTTGTCGAAACTGAACAGCAATTTAACTACACTAGAGCCGTCAGAAACCTATTAAAGCTAAAGCAAAAATATTTAGGAGCACATTTTTCAAGATGGGAAATCAGAAAATGAGTTTCAAAAAATGTATTTAGTAACTTAATATTTTTAACTTTAATAATTATTTAATTTAAAAACAACAATTTTGGCTTGCTACCTGCATAACAAAATCAATTCACTATTAAAAAATTGGCAAAATATCAGGAACTGAAAAAACGATTCGCTAACTATACTAAGGATTTATCAAGTTTCATTTTTGACCAATAACATGTGAATTAACAAAAATAGTCCTCCAAATACCTGAGAATTGAGAAACACTTTCTGTCAACTCCATTGATAGGTAGAGCCAATCCCATTACGTAGTTAATTCCCTTCTGGTAATATTCAGTAACTTGGCAAAACCTTAGCCTGAAATTGTGAAATTCCAGTGTTGCTTAATAACTTATAAAGTTTCAGTTCGATTTCAATGAAACCAGTATCAGTTGACTCAGAGGGTCGAGTTGTGGTTGTAAGTTGTAGTCAACAGTAAACTGCATTAATTCGCTTCGTATTAAAAATTCAGCGATTTTACAAATGGGAAAATTCCAATATTTCTTAAAAACTTCTTAAGTACAAGTCCGATTTTAATAAAACAAATATTAAACGATTAACAGGGACGAGTTGAGGTGGCAACCATCGATAAACCTCATTGTTCAGTGACCGTGCTTTTTATCACAACGTCGGAATCAATTGCTATTCAGCGTAATGCTAATTTTTTGATAAATGTCAATACTGAGCAATGTTCATTTTCAGATAAACTCCTATACAGCACAATGTTAATTTCATGCTAAATCCTTATATGATATAATTTTAGTTTTGAGCTAAATTCGTAAACAGTGCAAAGTTAATTTTGTGGTTAATCATTTTTTTCGATCGTTATAAATTTTATTTTATAAGCAACAGGGATTGACATACACAGTACATTCCCACCATGAGGAGCACCTTATTAACTTAATTTCTCAATAAAGACTATTCCTATTTTTTTAATCTGCCACAGCGTTTCATTTTAACTAAAATCTTGGTTTTCTTGTAGAGAGTGAGAGAGGTAGTTTCTTTATATTAAATATTATTTTTAGGTATGAATATTAATAAGTAATGATGAACACTGGGAAGCCAAAAATATTTATTAATCAAACAAGCACAAGTGAATTTCGATATAGTTAACTTATAAAAAAGGGCAAAATTTAAATTTCCTCAACCACCCACTTTACCGGAAGGGTTACGGTTTTTTGAAAGTGCGAAATTTAATAGAAACGAATACGACTTACAATTAGCTGCATGGTGACTTCGGGTGCAAGAGATTCAGAGGGCCCAGTTCCTGGTCTCTGCATTTTGTTGGTGGTGTCGACTAAACGTTTCCAATGTAACATTGAGACACAGCCTTTAAAAGGAAGGATCGAAATCTAAACTTTGGCTCCGCATAGAAAAGTATACTGAGACTCCATGGTTACAGTATCTTTAAGTGAAAGTGAAATGCACTTAACGTTTTTGGGACAGGTCTAAAGCGTCCATGCGTTCTACTCGCGCATGACAACTGAAACCTTCATTATCCACCCTTGAGTCTTGAGGAAGAAGCAGCAGTAATAAAAATATGTACTGCACCCTCGAGAAATAGCTGCATCAAGCTTCACTGAAGGAGAAATTTTAGGTGCTTAGGGTGTGAATAGTCCTATGAGCTCAGGTTGCTCTAAATTTAACTTTACATTTAATTTCAATTTTTGAGTTCGTGAGGCTGAATTTGTAATTTCTAAATCTTGTTTTTTTCGGAATTTGTTGTAACTGTGGACAGCTCGTTGGAAAGTTCAATAAGTTTTATTTCCATATTTTGTTTTTGGAAAATATTCACGTTTTGACCATGAACAGGGAGAATGCACAACTGCTCTAAAAACATTTATGGACTGGAAAAAAAGTGATTGGCCAATTTTCTAATAATTTAACCAAAACTTGGCCAATTATTTGGGAACTGACTACAATAATTGACCAACTTTCTTGAAATTGACTAAAATATTTTCGATTCAATAATACCAAATTATTTCTCAAGCTATCATATATTTGGACGAAAGGTTTTGCCAAAATGCAAAATATGAGAAATTTTTCAGCCAATTTGTTTTCACCGTCAAAATTATCAAGCCGGATCTCCAACAATATACACTAATTTCCTCGAAACAGATTAGAATAGTATTATATAAACGTTTTTACGCTCCCAAGTAACACTCGCCACATGACCACTCGGGATCGGAATAAAATTTTGTGGGGGTCATACCTGTACCTGGCCGAATGTCCCAGCGAGACCAAAAGTTTGGGCCATCTCTTTGCGCGGGAATTCGCGCAGAAATTTTAAATTCTAATTCGTGAGCATAGGGTCCCTCCCACTGCTGCCCGCCAAGTTTTAATTCTATTCTATTCTATTCTGTTTACAACTAAGCCTTGTATATTCAAGTCCTATTATATTCTGCTAAAGGTTTGGCGAGGCTATTCAAGTCTATTCCTATTCCAACAAAATTTGATAATTCCTATTCTATTCCTATTCAAATTCTATTCATCAGCAATTAAAAACCGCGCGCTGAAAACTAGTGGATAAAGCGCGCTGTGTAAATATAACTACATTTTCTTTCACAATTCCAATTTCCAGGTCCGTGAATTATAGCTTGCAATTGACAATGATAATAAAATAACTGATATTTACCAAATTTACGAGTCACTTCCAGGCAGAAGAGAATTAAACGGGCGTATAAATAATTATTTGTACTCAGTAATTGACAGTTAACAGGCCTGAATTAATAAAGTAATGCCTACCCTCAAAATATATTTCTAGTTTTTAGGGTGGCGCCAGCCCCTTAGTAAAAAAAACCTTCTGTACGTCCGTGGGTGTGTCCTTCCGCACGATATCTCAAAAAACGCTACACCGATTTCAATGAAACTTATATAATAATTTTTTGAAAAAAATTATGAAATTTTAAAAAAACTCAAAATTCTTCCTACTTTGACGGCGGTAAGGGATATGCCACAAGTGACGTCATGCATTTAGTCAGTCAGCCATATTGTCCGTGCATGATTTAACATGATGTACTCAGTCAGTCCCCTCTTCATATCATGACGTCATTTTTCATCACCCATTTAATTCAGACCCTTTGTTACTCTTTTATAAAATCCCGTACGAATTCGTAAGTTTAAATAATGACTTCAGCATCCAAAATCATTAGTACTATCCCTATTTCACAGTCACAAATAGTTATATCGATAAGTAATATACGGGACAGAGTAACTGATGTTAGTTTTTTAAAACAGACAATTCAAACATAATTTAAGTAACGGTGAATTATAAATGTAGGTCTTTTAAATAAAACCTACGTATACGTCTTTCTGCCTATCAAGTTACTTTTTCTGCCCCACATGTTCTACCACAATACCTCACTTCGCCCCTTTGTGATTTTGTTTATATTAAAATTTTTATTAGAGTGAAGGCGCAAACAGGCGTAAGTTAATTTTAAAAATTTTACAGATGAAATTTTTTCTTTTAATGTAAAATGTAGTTGCTACATAATTATAAAATTATTGATCGAATGAGTGACCCACTTCAAATTATGTTTGTTCTATAGGGTTGTACGAATGAATTAGTACAAGGACCTGATGATTTTTGTTTCTCACTTGTTCACAGTAGAAGTCATTGTAAATCTTCTACTTTTATCATGTTCATTACCGATTGCTAATAACAAAATCTGGATTATAAAAACGAGGTAAATAAAGCCTATTAATTGTTATCAATTAATAATTCTTTTCTCAAACGAGCGCAGTTTTGAATATTAAATCTCCCTGCATGTATACCCATGTACAGTATACATCACGTATGACGTCATATACAGTCAGTCAGCCTTCGTTGTGACGACGAATGATCATCCAGTCAGTCAGTCGTAATGTGCCAGATTTCTGGATGTCATTTGTGACACATCCCGAACCGACGCCACCCTACTCTAAGCCTCAAATTATCGCGTATCGATGATTTTTACACATGCAATCAAAGGGCTATAGTTATTTTTTTTTTGTTTATGACATTCTCAGAGACTCAGATTTGAATAAGAATTTTGCTGTTTTTACTATTCAATTCTAATCTTGGCATCAGTTGTATATTCTATTCTATTCTAGTCTGGGAGTTTCAAAAATCGAGCTATTCAATTCTATTCGATTTGTTTCTGTATAAATGCCCGCAATTCTATTCAAATTCCTATTTTCCTATTCAAGTCGGAATAGAATAGGGCAGCAGTGGTCCCTCCTGTCCAAACAAAATTTTCCAATGTTAAATAATATAAGAAAATTTCATTTTCGAAAGTCGTTTAGAAGAATGAAACATTTATGGCATGCATTCATCATAAGTGGTTTTAGTTCAAATACTGACTACTTATGATAATCAATGGTTTCTTGGCTTCAGGTTAAAAATTAGGTATCACAGCTGTTTCTTGACTTCAAATTGACCATTGTTGACCAATCTAAGGCCAAAAAATAATTGTGACCAACGTTGACCAATCTAAGACCAAAAAAATAATTGTGACCAATGTTGACTAATCTAAGGCCAAAAAAATAATTGTGACCAATGTTGAATAATCCAAGGGGAAAAAATAATTGTGACCAATGTTGACCAATCCAAGGCCAAAAAAATATTTGTGGCCAATGTTGACCAATCTAAGGGGAAAAAATAATTGTGACCAATGTTGACCAATCTAAGGCCAAAAAAATATTTGTGGCCAATGTTGACCAATCTAAGGCCGAAAAAATTATTGTGACCAATGTTGACCATTCTGAGGCCAAAAAACAACTGCGACAAATATTGGCCATTCTAAGCAAAAAAAATTGTGATCAATATTGACTATTCTGAGGCCAAAGAAATTGTTGTGACCAATATTGGCCATTCTGAGGCCAAAGAAATTGTTGTGACCAATATTGGCCATTCTGAGGCCAAAGAAATTGTTGTGACCAATATTGACCATTCTGAGGCCAAAGAAATTGTTGTGGCCAATATTGACCATTCTGAGGCCAATGAAATTGTTGTGGCCAATATTGACCATTCTGAGGCCAAATAAATTGTTTCACCAATATTGACCATTCTGAGGCCAAAGAAATTGTTGTGACCAATGTTGACCCATCGGAGGCCAAAAATATTTTTGTGACCAATATTGACCATTCTGATCACTGTTGTGGCCAGCATTATCATTTTGGCCCAAAAAAAATTGTTGTGATCAATATGGATAGACAGAAATCGTTCGAAAACACTGGAATTTACGAAAATTTCATTGCGATTCATTTTTATCAAATCTCAACGGTCCGACTCAGAGATGTGCCCGTTACGTTACTTTGGCCTAACAGTAACGCCCTAACTCCGTTTTTTAACATAACGATGTATACTTGGAGCAGGTAATAACGTAACGGTAACGGCACGTGGATATACAAATCCATTATCAGAATAACGGTTCCAACGTTTGTAAACAAAAAACGATATTGTAACGTAACTCAACGCTACCAAATGAAAATACGTGTGTACGTACGTAATTGTTTGCATTGCGCATTGGCAGCTATTATTGGCTTTCTTTGAAGTAGCTGCGCATGTATATAAACCAGGGATATATTAAAAACTTGAGTTTAATGTGGTCAGCCTGACGCAGCCTGAGCATAATATGTGCATTAGTGAAAACATGACAATTTTTTATACGAAGTTGTATCGATTAGCGATCTGTGATCGGCCGACGAAATGCGTTTTGGTTCAATCGAAGTTCCTAAAGGATAAGAAATAATCGTGGAAAATTCTGTATCTCGTAGGCATTGGCACATCGGTCATTTTTTAAATATCGTTAATATCGTTATCGTTCATCCTAAAAATGACGATAACGATATCGATGGACGATATAACGACATTTTTTCCAATTTGAAACGCATCGGTTAATAATATAAAATATCAAAATAATCGACCGACACTGCCGAAGTATTGATGATTAATTAAATACTCACCTTATTAGGGAAATACTCACCCCACTACTGTTTATAACACAAAGTGCCACAAAAATGCATTTTCCGGGAAATTATCAAAGAAATTTTCTTTTTACATCGGAACACCGAGACTATATAGTTGGTATTAATTGAATGGGAACTGGTACTGACAATGAGGAATTGCGTACGCAAACCAAGTATATTTTAACCCCACTGACAGCATAATTGTTATTAATTTTTCTGAAACTGGTGAGAACAATAAGGAACAACGCAGGTTCCGCCAAGTATGTTTTGATTCCAGCAGAAACAAACTTGGTATTAATTACAGGAAAACTGGTTCTGACAATGTGCAAATCCTAAAAGTTACACCTATGTTTTAACGTATGTTTTTACATACGTATGTTTTGAGGAAACCAGGAATTTACATGGTATTATTATGAGCTGACTGACATGATGTTTTGAATAAGTTAATATACTTACATTAAAATGTTGGGGGTGAATCATTATTTGGTGAATTGAACCACGTATTTACGATATGGAAAATGACCGATATATCGTTCAGTTTACGAGAATTATCGTTCAATTATCGTTTCGAAAAATGTACGATATGGACGATAATATCGTATGGCTATATCGGTATGCCAATGCCTAGTATCTAGATAATCAATAGTTACAGGCACTCCGGAACGTCCGACAAAGTGGGGGGACAACATTTCTTAATTAGTCTTAGTTTCTTTGCTGGTGACCATATACAAACGTATGTGTGTACATATGAGGTTACAAATAATTTTTCGCTAGATAATCGTATAATTCCGTGTAAATTATGGATGTTCTAATTTTTAAAAAAAGTTAAAAGAACGAGCTTTCACAAAAGATCTCATATATCTCATATATTAAAAACATTTTCGTACAACCACTAGCAAAATTTTATGGATTTCAAATATAGGTATCATAGATTCATATACTGATTGCTAACTAGCTACGGGAATAGTTCAATATGTTCTTTGATTTGTGGTCTGGTCAGGTCCAAGCAAGATCTGTTCCACAATATTGGTCCAAGGAACATTATCCGATAGATTTACTGGTTTAGAAGTACATGGCCTGGTGCATCCGTCGGACCAGACCAAATGGACCAAATATTGAGGCGGTGAATTCTTTGAAGTAAATGTTTCTTCAAACAATGTAACTATATTTAATGAGAATATTAATATCCTGAAATAAACTCATTTGGTGGAAGTTTCAATACTCTGTTGCATTCTTTTCAGTAGTATCAGCGTGTACAATCCTATCGAGTTTATAATTTGCTACGACCGAATTTTTCGTTATGCTCCTAATATAGGAATGGTATTAACTGTCTGGTCCGACATTTTGGAACAGATTTATTGATGTGTCATTAATTTGGAACAAAGTTCAAAGAAAAAGTTTCAAACTGTTAACTTTTGATCCAGATCAAAGTTTTGTTCTGGTTCTTTCTGGTAAGAGGAGATCAAATTATTCGTCAACGGTAGTGGGAAACAATATTCCAAATTTAAAAAGGTCAACAATAGCAAAGAATGAAGGATATAAAAATATTTTTGGTTTAAGTTGTCGGCTATCAATATTATAAGTGAAAGGATCTTAAAGTGACAATAATTATAAATGAGTTGTGCAATTCCAAATGAATGACGTATGAGAATCAAAACACATGAGCCAATAAATAACTTAAACCTTTGAAACAAATCTGTGAATTCAAAGAAAGTTAAAGATAATTATTTTATTTATTAATTCTGAAATAATTGTGAAAAGAAGTTGAAAGGGTTTAGGTTGATAAGAAAGATCCGAAGACCAAATCAAGACTGAAAATATTCTTTTTACATATTAATTTGGACTAGATAATCTAGTCCTAATTTACGGCTGACTTTACATAAAATGATGGCAACGGATGTTGCCAAGGCCGCTGACCGGATACGGTCAGCAAAAATAAGGATTTATAGTTTTTAGCTCACAGGCTAAACTGTACTTTAAAATGTTCTTAAAATATTACAAGATGAAACATAATTAATCTAACATAACCTAACAATATCCTATAATTCCTTGATTAGCGGAGTTGCGTTGAATTCCAAAGTTACTATTTGTAAAACATATCTATCGCACACATTCAACCATGAAAGTATTGCAATACTGACATAAAATCACTTTAATTCAAAATCATTATCAAGGATAAAATGGGTCGCTTTAAAAAATCTATTTCGGACTAGTGTCATGAACCACAACTTTCACTACTTAATTCTGGCAGTTACTTAAATGAACCGAGATAAACCGAAGTAAGAATATTGCGGGATGAAAAGGATATTTGGCAACACGGTATAAACACTATTGTTTAGAAGAAATAAATTCTTTAATGTTTTTTAAAAACAACTAATAGCAATTTGGGCAGGATTTTTTTTAAATTGAAGCTTTATTGCAGTCTCGACAGCAAAAAGTCAGGAAAAGGCTTATTTGATTTTTGAAAAGTGGGGGGGACAGCAGTATAGCGTGTCCCTCCCTGATGTTTTTTGGGAGGGACATTGTCCCTCCTGTCCCCCCTTATTCCGGAGTGCCTGAATAGTTATAATTTGAATGCTGTAAACACTGGTATACTAAATTTGGGGGTTAAATATGTCATTACAATGTATTATATCCGTCGTAATTCTTATGCAAATCCTAATTATACTCCAAATATAATAATTATAATAAGTAGAAAACAATAAATTCGAAAGAGTCAAACGAAATAACAGCTGGAGATCAATTCAGCCCAATGTTATTTTTGTCATAAATGCTTATACCGCGCAGTGTTAGTTTTCAGGTAAACTCCTATACTGCGCAATGCTAATTTTCACGTACGCTCCGACGCTCCACGCAATTTCAGAGCAAGCTACTATGTATATAGCGCAATGTAATTATCTGGTAAGCTCCAATATAGCACAATGCTAGTTTTGAGTTAAATTCCTAAGCAGCGCAATGTCAATTTTATGGCGAATTATTTTTTCCAGTGCTTTTTACTTTCGAAGTATTTTTAATGAACCAAACGGTAGAATAAACAAGTAGAGGTCAAATAACGTTTATATCACATTTCCGCAATGTTAATTTTCAGGTAAAGTGTTATACCACCTCCATGTTAATTTCATGATCAATTTTTTTCGGGTGGGATTTTCTTTCCTAGTTTTAAGGATTCAAACGATAGACTTAGAAACTGAGGTCAATTCACTTTTCTATCATCTGGTTTTCGGCTTATTTTATTTATGGCTTTTATATTTCGATTGTTATAAATATTACCATCGAAATTACCAGTAACTACGAGACTGGGTGTGCGCATTGTCTTGAGTGAAGGAATCAATTACGCCAAGAAATTTCTGCGCAAATTTGTAGTACTAGTAATTAAGATACATTTCAATATTTGCAGGTTATTTCTCAGTGGGGTTCTATACGAATTACGTGCGAAGAATTATCAGCAAGCAACTATGCAAATTTTAATTATTTTTAAAATTATTTATGAATTGGAAAAGCTGTTTGGCCAAGTAATTATGAACTGAAAAAACAAAGTGCGGCCAACATTTTGGAATTTACGAAATTGAGTTACTGATTTCCTTGTAATTAGCAAATATTTTGCAATATTTATAGAAAATGATACAAATAATTGTTTCGTCTTTCGGAATCAAAAAAATATGACAACTTCCTAAACTTTCCCACAAAACTGGAAATAGGAATTAGGAATCGAAAAAATACAACTTCATAACATTTTGAAAAAGTATTGGCCAATATTAACGGTTTCGTAAAAAACAATTCGACCCTTTCCTTTTATTTAACAAAAAAATGAACTCAGTATTTGGGATTTGACACTATTATTGCCAAATGCCAAATTGTGTACTGTTTATATTAAAAAGTAGGGTTTTCTTAAAACGAAATCCTCGATTAGCAAAACGAGCACAATATTTTTACTCCTTCAATTCGATGCAGGAGAAAGTCTGAATGGACAAAAATTCAGAAATTGGTACTTGGTCAACTATCCCGCGCATCAAAAGGGCCAATCCCAACGATCAAACAACAAACAACTTCTAAAAAATAGTTATTTTAACCAACTATATTTGGTTAAGTCTTGTCTTTTTTGTTACATTCTTAAATTTCCCTAAGAATGGAACAAATTTAGTGGCCACGCATTTAAGATTTTATAACATGTTTTCAACATCCTAGGAAATGACAAACCATTATGACCAAGGTTGAGAAATTAAAAATAATATTTTAACAACTATTCAGTAATTTACAAAAAAATACCGCGAAATGCCTTAATAATTGAGAAGTGTGTAATGAACTACTGGATTTTGCAAAGCAATTCCGCCACGTGTTCCAGAATTGGAAAACAACTTCGGACAGCCAATTACAAAATGCTTCAACTTTATTCATTGGTCCTCCATCGGAATCCCTCGGAATTTTCAATAATATTTGACCACAGACGGGAAATTTATTCTGCGTTTTCTGGAATTTATAAAAAGTATGGGAAATTCTTAGGTAATGACAAATTAACTCACGTAATTTTTAAAACAACTTCGTTTCACTATGCCCCTACAAAATGAGGGATTGAAATTTAAGCTCATGGATTTACGGGACTGCGTATTCTGATTATATCTTACAGTTTTCCCGACTTAATCAAAACAAGCCAATGCAGGGCTCGTTTAAATTCACTAAATTTTATTGCCATTTCTTATTTTTGGAAAATATTGACTATAAAACATTTGACTATGTACAAGGAGAAAGCAAAAACGTTTTGAAAAATATTTACGAACTGGTAGAAACCACCGAATCAAAATATTTGACCAACTTACTTGTAATTGATTAAAATATACATTAGGTATTTATTAGGTTAGTATTTACGCTCAGTGAAGACGTTGGGTCAGGTACTTTATGTTAGGATTAAAGCTTTTAAGAATATTAGACACTCGTTACAAATTATATTTTTGGGGAAATATTTGATTGATCTTTACGTTGAGAATGCCCGGAGTAGACAAGGACTAAAATTCGACTCCTAGAAAGTTCCTATAAAATACTTTCTATTTCTACTAACATCGACGAAAGGATACCTTTCAGGTACATGTTTGGGAACACGAAAAAACGTTCGAATATTTTAAAATTTTTACCGTCATTTGTTTAAACTTTAATTCCTGACCTTTATTTTCCTTTCGCATGCTAAGCGCTCGGGTAAATTACATTCAATTTAGGTACCGTTTGGCCAATTGCACAAGCTCTACCTCAAGTGCATAATTTTATTCCAAAAAATGACGAGCACTCGGACAAGTCACGTGTGATGAAATTTTCAAACAAATAAAAAAGATATTGACCAACTTTTCAGGAATTGAGGAAACATTTTCGCCACTTGAGATACAAGTATTTGAAAACGCGGGGAAAAAATCAAATGATCGAAAGATTTTCAAACTTTTGACTGCCAATTTAAAAAAAAACTAAAATCCTGATTGATAGAAAGTGAAAGGATCAGTAATAAAAAAAACTCTCGGGGAAATGTCAGAGGATTTAAAAAAATATTTTTCCGAAATTTCCCAGAAAATGTCATCAAACTTTCGACCAACTTCCTCGGGACTGAATTTGACCATCTTCTTCTTTGATCAAATTCCAACTGTTTTAAACAATATTATCGAAATTGTATAAAAATTGCAAGTATTGCTGGAAATATTTGCAACCTACACTGGAATTTTCCCAAAATATTTGATCTCTACAATGAGAAAACCGCGCAATATTATTTTCCAAAAGTTTACTTTTTGAATACTTGACGTAATTGAACACCAATTCACTTACACCGGAGACGTGAGCAACGGAAGGAGTCAAAAGATAGAAATAACAACTTGAGGCCAATTCACATTTCTATCGGCTTTTTTTGTGCTTTCTTTGTTTGAAAATTAAAAACTTTACCGTCCAAATTACCAATAACTACGAGTCTGGAGTGAGTGAATTGTTAAGCTGAGAAATTTTTCTGCAAAATTCAAAAACTAGTAATTAAGACGCATTTCGGAATTTGTAGGCTCCTGCTCCATGGGACGCTAATTAACTAAACCAACGAATTGGAACAAATAATTAAAATAATTATTAATCAAATAAAATAAGCCTAGCTGAAGTTCGATATAGTTAACTTATAAAAATATACAAAATTTAAATTACAGCCTCAAACACCCTCTTTGCCAGAAGGCTTGCGGTTTTTTGAAAATACGAAATTTATTCGAACTAAAAAGACTTACATTTAGTTGGGTGGTGACTTCCGGTGCAAGAGCTTGAGACGGGTCCTGTTCCTGGTCTCTGCACTTCCTTGGTACGTTCAACTAAACGGTTCCAACACAACACTGATTGTGAGACAGTCTTTAGAAGGAACGATCGACAGCTACACTTTGGCTCCACATAGAAAAGTAAGCTGAGACTCCACGGTTAAACGGCATCTTCGAGTGAAAAAAGTGAAAGGGTACTTAAAGTTTTGGGACATATCTCAAGCGTCCATGCGTTCTACTCAAGCATGGCAACTGAAGCCTTCATATTCTACAATTGAATCTTCCAGAAGCAGAAATGATTTTTCTTGCGAGTACAGCACCCAGGACATATCCTGCCTTAGGTTTTAATGAAGGCGATTTTTCAGTTGCTTGGAGAGTGTGTATAGTCCTTTGAGCTCAGTTTGCCCTCAATTTAATTTTATGTATTTAATTTGCATTTTTTAATTCATGAGGCTGAATTTGTATTTTCTGACTAAATCTTGTTCTTTTCTGGAATTTATCGCAACTATGGACGGCTCGTTTGGAAGTGCAATAAGTAGTATTTCCATTGTTTATTTTCGGAAAATATTCAGTTTTAGACCATGTACAGGGCGAAGGCAAAAATGCTGTAAAATATTTACGGACTTGCAAATAAATAATCCGCGAACGTTCTAATAATTCACACCAAATGTTGTCAATTATTTGTGAAGTGAGCAAAATATTTGACCAAGTTCCTTGAAATTGATTAAAATATTTTCGAAACCAGAGTACCAAATTTTCGCAAGCTACCTTTTAATTGAGTGAAAGGTTTTGCCAAATTACAAAGTATGAGAAAATGTTACGCAAAGTCTTCATGCGTAGTGAAAACGTTTAATATTTCAATAGTTCGTCATCCGGGACCAGTGCTCGGACTGGGTACGGGTAATACTCGGGTAAATGGGTACGGGTACAGGTATGGGTACTACCCGGGTACAGAAGTTGCGTACTCGCAAGTACGCGGGTACTACCCGGGTACTCTGGATTTTAGACAATAAAGTGGGTACAGGTGCGGGTACGGGTATGGGTACTCACTCAGTGACAATCGGGTAGTACCCAATGGGTACGGGTATCACTATGTAAAATACCTGTACCCGTGGGTGCTGTACCCGAGTATTTTTGGGTACTTCAAGGGTTCCTGATGGAATGGTTTACTATGGCTAACAATAAGACCTACCAACCGTGGAGTTGCTTATTTCGTAGTACACAGATACTTGTGTTAGTGACAGAGCCAAGTGGCTTCGTCTCATTTATGATTACGTGGTAGTTGCAATCTAACGCTTCTAATAATTCATCCAAGGAATCTAATAAAGAAATAGAGCGTAGAGTCAGTGAAATCATCTGTTTATCGACTTAAATAGTGAAGCTCATCAACGAAGAATTTCAAAAGGGAAGTTCTTGGGATTCAATTTAATTATCTTCATTGGGAGCGTAACATTACAATTATTTGAAGACGTATTACGAGATAAGATCGGAATAAATATACATTTATTAGCAGATCCATTTCTTAACGTTACAAGTACCCAGGGTTGTCCATTTGAAAACGCCAAGGCATTTTATGCAGGCAATTTGAGCATTTTCAATTCTGGGTATTTATGACACTTTGAGTATTCATTGAGGTGAATATTTATAACATTTTAGAATGAAAAATATCATTCCTTGCACGCAATATTTATATTTCAGTCCCTTTGATTAATCTTGATAATTTTGATGTTAAAAGAACTTGACAGACATCTGAACTTGGCGTTCAAAACTTCCATGGGGTTGCATTTTAGTTCTATTTTGCCTGCATTTTTCGAAAATCGCCGTCTCGGGCTTCATAAATGTGAGAGACAGTTTACGGATGTTTGTTTTATAAAGCTGTAATATAAAATGAATATTCAATATTGCCTCCCACATTTATTTCCTGAAACCGCAATATTTGACTTGGAAAAATTATGATCAACTCAATTTTTCCGTTTAACATTTTCTATACACAGATTTCGATTAGCCGGAAAAAAAATTGTTTCTTGTTCTCCAAGTTGAAAAGCAAGTTATGGGGAGTTTAGTATTAAAGAATCCGTCCCAATTCCAATTAGCGAGAACACATTTCATTTCATTCAGCAAGTTATTATTTTGGGGTAGTAGGATTTGAATTTCGTCAGTGTTTATTAAAAAAATCACACAATGCCTTAAATAATTTTTTCAAAAAATTCAAATAAGATGTCTTTAACGCCTAGGGAAAATTCCCAAAATCCCGGACACTTTTAATGGAGGTCAAAAAATTGACAACTTGAAATTTTTCAGCTGGGCAGGCTAATGTCGTCGGGGATTTTAAATCGGCCAAACTTCCAGTACCCGAGTAATACCCGGGTACACACAATAGATACTCGGGTACGGGTACAGGTTTTGGGTACATTACGGGTACGGGTAAATTGTGGGTACAGGTACTACATTGTATTTTCAGGTACGGGTACGGGTACTGAAATAATTTACCCGGGTACTCGGGTATGGGTACGGGTATAGGTACAGCATTTTGTAGTACCCGATATTCGGGTACGGGTATGGGTACGGGTACACGGTTTCTGTACCCAGTCCGAGCACTGTCCGGGACGAAAGGTTTTCCTCCACAACCATTCATTTAAGGTTCCTTAAACATTAAAATCAGCTAGAAAATTTGACTTGCGGTAACAATTATTTTAACAACCAAAAACATTTATTAATCAAACAAGCCTAGCTGACTTTCCATACAGTTAACTTACCATAATACAATGTTGCAAAAGAATGTCAGCCTCTAGCACCTACTTTACTTCCCCGTCAATTATTTTAACATCTGTTTACAATCCGACGTGTGTAATTACACATAATTTGATCATGAACAGACTCATATTTGATGACATAATTGTAAATGAAATTTCTTGGAATAAAATATTCTGCGGAACAATTTTACATTTCCGGTTCAACCCTATTACCGCGAGAAAGTACAAGTAATAAAATCAATTCGCTAACTATTTAGAAATTGGCAAAATATCAGGAACAGAAAAAAGTTTCGTTAACTATACTCAGGAATTATGAACTTTCATTTGTGACCAATACCATATGAATTAACAAAAATGTTGTTCCAAATATCTGGGAATTGAGAAAGTTCAGTTTCGGCCAACTCCATTGACAGGTAGAGCCAATCTTATCACCCCATTAAGTCCCCTTCTGGGAAAAGTCAAGGACTTGACGAAACCTCAGCCTGAAATTGTGACAGTTTGGTGTTGTTTAATAACTTCTAAAGCCTCAGTTCGATTTCAATGAAACCAGTATCAATCAATTAAAAGGGTTCAGTTGAGTCAACCATCCATAAACAACATCAATTCCCTCTCTGGGATAAAATCAGTGAGCTGTCTGTTCATCGGTCTCAATTTAGAGAAATTCCATTATAACTTAATAAAAATAGACATTTTAACCTACCACATAAGAAAGGGAAAAAAATCATTGGCCATGTATTTATGATTTTTAGCACATCCCAGGAAATGGCAAACCATTTTGGCAAAATGCTCAGAAATTGAAACCAATATTTTTAAAACTATCCAGTAATTTGCAAATGCCTGAATTATCAAGGTGTGTAGTGAACTACTGGATTTTGAAAAGAAATTCTGCCACGTGTTCAAGAATTGGAAAAAATTTCGGACGGCTACAAAGAAATGACAAAATTAACTTCATTCCTCGGCCAAAATTCCAGGAATTTACACAATATAGACCTCAGTGGGTCACAATAGTCCTATGACATCAGATTCACCGTACGATTAGTGGGTTACAAATACGAACACGACTTCACACTGAACTTATTGGGTAGCACTCTCAAGACTTAAAATTCACCTCATTGAGTAAAAGTGCTCAATACGATCTCAGATTGTCCTTCATTCAAATTTATGTATTTAATTTCAATTTTCAGATTGATCAAGTTGATTTTTTATTTTCTGACTAAATGTAACTTTTCTGGACATTTTCGATGACACTCAATGCAGTTCTCGTTTAAACGTTCACTAAATTTCATTTTCGTTTTTTATATTTGTACAGTATTAAAATTTTGACCAATTGAACAAAGGAGAAGCAAAAGTGCTTTGAAAAATATTTTCGAACTGACCAAAACATTTAAACAACCTCCTCGAATTCGATTATAATATTTTGCCACGTCTTTATGCACAGTGATCACGTTTGGTCAGGTAATTACAGATTAATGTTTTTGTGAATAGTTATGTTTAGACACGTTAGAAATTGCATTTTCTGGGAGGTATTTGATTCAATTTTACATTGAGAATGCTCGGAGGAGACAAGAAGCAAAATTCAAAAATGAGAAGAGTATGAAAGAAAATGTGTTGGAGACTGATTTCTGATGATTTTGTGATGGAACATAGAAAATATTCGAAAGCACTGAGATTTACGAAAATTTCATTGGGATTCATTTTTAATCAAATGTCAACGGTCCGTCTCAAATATTGGGGCTACAACACCCAATGATGTGAGAAGCGTTATGAATTATTCCCATAGGTTATTATCAGGAAAGAAAGGTTTTATTGGAAATTAACGGAACGTATTCAACCATCGAACAACTCCTCGGAATGCACTAACGAATTTTTTTTAAATCAGAAATTAATATTCAAAAACCCCTCAACTTCTCTACTTTTGGTCTACAACCTCAGAGTGGAAACAGTTGAGGTCATGTATCTAGGAATGAACAACATTTTTTATTCAATACACAGCCATTGACAAAAATATTGACCTACGTTTCAGTAACTGATGAAAGATTTGGCAAATTAGCTTACACTCGAGATAAAAAATATTTGAGTACATGAAATTTCTTGAAAGCAGCTACCTTCTTGACATAATTACATATGTTTAAGCCCCGAAAATAATCGAATTTGTTACAAACATTTTTTAAATTTTGACCGACAATTCTTTTTAAAACTTTAAATATTTACCTTTATTTTATCTATGCCTGCTAAGCGCTTCGGTAGATCCCACTAAATTTACGTACCTTTTGGCCTATTAAAATATACTCAAAAAATACTCCGCAAATGACTTTCATATTTTTGAAAAAAAATTTAAAATATTTGGTCAACAAAATTTGTGCTCATGTGCACTCACACACTGGGAATTCCTGAAAATCTCTATGGATTCAAAGCTCGAGTTTGAAATTACTTAGTTCCAATGATTGTCCTCATATAAAATATTGGACGGAACAATATGCGGAATATTGGGTCTCTCAAGGATCAACTCGGTTGATATTAAGTCATGGAAGAGGTATTTAATTCCTCTATAAGTTAAAGCCACATCAGCATAAATTTGGATATCATAGTCAAATATTTGACGGGATATTCAAAACAATGTACTCAGGGAATTCAATTTTTCGGTTTTAACCTTTTTCTGGTTAAATAGTGCTTCACCCTTTTGAGGTCTGTTTAAACATTGGACGAAATGATCTCATGTTCCACTCGCTTGAAATCCAGTGAAATTTTCAAAAAAATGCGCGTAAAATTTTTATTTTATTTTAAAATTTGAGTAAAAATTCAAAGCCTTTTAAAATTTCAGCTTTTTCATAAAATTCCTAAAAAGCTATTTTGCCAATTATTTAGGAAAAGTGGAACCTGTAAATCTAAAAATTGGACAAAAATCCTCAAATTAAAATAAACAAATTGCCAACTGCTCAGGAACATTTTAACGGGATGTATTAAACCGCCACTATTTGACTACACCATTGGCCACACATACATATACATATAGGAAGTAAAGAATAGCACGAGTGCATTCACAATGATTTTGTTGCCAGAAAATTAAAAACAACTTCGGACAGCTACCTATATGAGATGACAAAATCGATTCGGTAACTATTTAAAAATTGGCAAAATATCAGGAACTGCAAAAAAGTTTCGCTAACTACACTCAGGATATATGAAGTTTCATTTTTGACCAATAACATGTGAATTAATAAAAATGTTCATCCAAATACCTGAGAATTGAGATAAACTTTATGCCAACTCCATTGATATTAAGGTAGAGCCAACCTCATAACCAACTTGCCAAATTTTGAAATTCCGGTGTTTCCTAATAACTTCTAAAGTCGTCTGATTTTAATAAACCCAATATTATCGATTAAAAAGTTGAGGTGGTAACCACGGATAAACCTCATTATTTCCCTTGTAGGAAAAATTCAGTGACATTGCTTTTATCACAACGTCGGGGTCAATTGCTATTCAGCACAATGTTCATTTTGTGATAAATGCCAATACTGCGCAATATTAGTCTTCAGGTAAACTCCTATACAGCACAACGTTAATTTCATTATAAAACCCTATATGACACAGTGTTAGTTTTGAGTTAAATTTGTAAACAGCGCAAAGTTAATTTTGTCGTCAATCATTTTATTCGATCTTTATAAATTTTATCATCCAAATTACCAGCAACGAAGAGACTGGGTGAGTATATTTATTAATTGAGCGAATTAATTACGCTAACATAAGTAGTATAATATACTTTACTTTTTTTTCCTGCAAAAGGATACTCCCGGAATTTCGGGAGCAGTGGGTTACTCCCGAAATTTCGGGTGCAGCAGGTTACATCCGAATTTTCGGGTTTTTCCCCTATACCTTCAACATGGGTGTGTTGAAGGTATGGGAGGAAAAGTGAAGGGAGACAAAATTATTTTTGTCGTGGACAAAGGGCAGCGGCACCTCCAATAAACTGGCCGCTGTCCCTTCGACTCCACGGGAGATTTTTATGGGATGCAGCTGCAGTCATGGAATGTTTATGGCATGCAGCTGCATCCTGTTTACTTGTGATGCAGCTATTTTCGTTCTAGTTTGGGATTCTAGTACTAGTTTACTTGCTCATAGTCGTGAAGTGCTCTCCCTTTGCTGAGAGAAAAATTATTATATTTTGTAATTTTGACACGTAACCAGTTTAATAATTTTAAAATTTTCGATTCTTGCTTTGGAAGTGTGGCAAGCTGTGAGACAGTTATTATTAATAGTAATAATTATTTTATTCAGAATTCTTTTCGGGCTGAGCCCATATCATCGATACATTGCAAGTGTATGTGTATTTGTGTTAGACGGTTATTAGTATTTGAGTTGGCTGAGTTTTTTGGGTGATTTGTGTATAGTAAATACATAACAGGAGAAAATGGACTTGAAATTGGTAATTATTATTCCTTCTTATATATCTATTCATTTGCAATTCATTGCCTTGTTGATGCAATCTATGCTTTATTAAAAAGATATTCGTCATTTGGAATGACGGCAATCATTAGCTACTCATTTGTAATGAGTAGCTGCTGGCTCGCCATTTGAATGGTGTACCAAATAACATTTTTGTAAATAATGCTGCCTGGCTAAATTAATTTCGCTTTAATATTTATTTCTTCTGCGTTAGCAGCCAACCATATAAATTTCATGAAATCTCGGGGGCGTTCCTATTGCATAATTATATAGTATGCTATTATTATAGTATAATTTATAGCAAATACTGTACGTATGTACATAATTTTATAATCATGATAATAAGGTTCGAAAGCTTTTTTTGAAGCAATTGTAATGTCCGCTATCTCTACCAAGCTTCCAAGAATGCAATGACATTTGAGTACAACCACAGAGAACAAGACTCGACAGAAGGTCAGAGAGAAGCAGAGCATGTGATTATGTCATTTTTGTATTTGCCAAAGTGAAGAAAAAGTGCCATAAATTTTAACACCCATAGCTGGAGCTATATTTCCTCGATAATTATTTCACTGTATTATATACCTCAACGTATAAAATTGACTTCTGTTGGTTTCACGGATAAAATTATTGTTTTCGGGGTCAAATAGCATTGAACTTGAAAAGTGACGGACTTGCATAAACTGACTCTGAATATTCGATTGGACTAGAAATACATTACAAAATATTCCCATTAAAATAAATAATCGAAAGTCATCCTGACAATTAAATTTACGAGTAATTCTACAAAATTCTACATTAATGTCAATGGAGTTTTACGTATTATTTTAATGAAAGAATAATTCATACATTGGCCATAGATTTCTATTTATAAATTATATCTGGAGATTTTGGATTACAGTTTTATATCTTCACGGGAAGGAATTTGTAACTTTACAGAATATTGCTCGTGTCAAGTGACAAAAACAATGCTCTCTTACATACACACACTCCTATGGACGTGTGACAAACGTCCATATCAGTTATTAAATCTGGGACTTAACCTGACACCCGAATGGCAGGTCAACTGACACATTACAGCAATTTTTTGGCCACCCGAGTTATGGAAAATGTGAGCACGACTTTCATAAGGAATGTTGGGCTGAAGCTCCTCTCGCCTCTATGAGGGACGTTATATTGACTGTCTCTAAGGTAGAAATCATGAAGCAGTCATTCATGTAACCAGCCACTTGGAAATGTTGCCACTGGCACATGCCAATATTTGCCTAGCTGTTCTAATCTCGAGTATTTACAAAACTAACATTTACTACGAGCAAGACTGAACATAACTGTCATGTCTGATTGGGTAATAATTTTCGAGTTAAAATCTTGTGATTCGTCACAAGAAATGCGTGCAGTGTCTCGTACCGTGGTTGTAGAGTAATCGTGTGCTTTAAGAGTATCATTACCGACACTACCTCCAATTATCCTCTAATGGGAGAGAAGTTGAATGCCAGTAATACATGTCAAATGTTGGAGGGTGTCGTGGCTCTGGTCCTCATCTCAATAGAAAAATCCTTTCCCTAGGTTACTTGTTAAGTGTCATGGGACTCATAGAGGCATCAATAATAATTGTACGGGGGCTGTGAAAACCTCAGGAACATTGCACTATTGCCTATGATGTCAAGTTTATTGTCATTCATCTTGTGTAGTTAACCTCTTACCTTAGATTTCCTTCTCCTGACGGGTGTAAAATTATGACTGTGAGAATGTATCCATCCAAAACATAGGTTTTCTATAAACTCGAGCAACGGAGTCTCGAGTCAATTCTAATAAATGCGTTTGAAAACTTGAGGAACATTTCAATTGATATAATATGTATGTACATATGTAGGACTATTGACACTCCATGCATAGGGCATTGCAACACAGGGGAAATTAATCATGAGGGAGTCCATGTGCCTCAATATAGGAGTCCATGCATGGTGGACAGAGGAGTTACATACACGCTAATAATATTTAGTGTAATAATTATGTACAGAGTCTCTGCTCATATATCCCAGCAGTCCTCTACTCACCTCTCTCCACGGACAGATTACGTGGGCCATAAAAAAAAATAAAGAAATTGACAGTGCGATTTTTTTAATTTATTCAATTGGATGCAAGGAGCCATTGAGTGTGAGGAGAATAGATGGAACCAAGAAATTAATTTGACGCAATAATGCACGAAAATCATGTTCGAGCATTTAGTTAACCCTTTGATTTATTTGTCTCTGTCTCAATCCAAGAGGTAAAGGGCTCCACTGAGCAATTATTACAATGTTATCAGCCATCTTGAGCATGAGTCCTAATGATAAACTTGTCCAATGTTTTTGCATCATTTCTCTTCTCTCAATAAAGTAAGTAACTATGTAGCAATTTATAGAATCATTCGGGAAATAACGACCTTAGTTGTCTACCAAAAGCTGTCTTTGAACAGAGTCCTGGGCCGTGCTGACACTATACTATGAGCTACATAGATACTAGATATGGTCACACAAAAGCTATCTGTATTTGATTTGAGCCCTTTTCCCAATACCTCTAACAAAGAGCATCTCTACACACAAAAAAAGCATGGTTTATTGTGCGGGTAATTAGTGGAGGCACTTCCAATGCAGAAAATAGGATCCACTGTAACGATAATAATTATTATTGTCTAGGGGCCTTCGCAAAAATATATAGACTCCAGGGATATTTCCCTTGAGGATATGATTCAAACATTTTTCAAAGGGGATAAAATGCAGATACAAGGAAACCGTCAATTTCTAAATTGAGTTCGATTCAGAGAAAAAATAAAGTGACAAAAGAATCTGCCTACTTACAATCAATTTCAAATATAAATATTTCTCTACCGTGCATAGTGTATTGTAGGTACTACCAGGACCTCCTCACACCATGCCATGTGCATGGAGTTAATTCCATTATTACAAAACACGATTAGAAGGTTTATATAAACTGGGAAGTAAAATTTCTTGCCGTTAGGTATCAAAAATATAAATTACATTGATTTTCTACTCACAAATCACGTTTCGAGGGAATCGACTAGTTTTTCTTGAAATGTATATAGATTTTTATCTGTAAGAAAAAACTACTTTTTCAAGGAGATTAGGAAAAATGTCAGTTACGTGTGTGTGTTTGTGTATAGGAAATGTGGGTTGGTAGCTCTGTCGGAATATGGCGGAGGAAAGTATTTTCTGCTCCCAAAAGTTGTAGATAGTACAACTTGACCATTTTTCGGTTGATTGAGTATTGCTTGCAGATAATCATCGCTTGCTTAAAAGTATTGGTTAATTATGCAACCGTGTGGCTTACAGTCCATTGTTGTGCTTCCCAATTCATGGGAAACATTTGAAATACGTTTCCCAATTGTTTGAGCTACAGCTTAAGAGTCTTGTGGAAGGAAAAAATAACAATGAGTAAATTACATACCTCTGGCTTACATGTCGTCAGAAGAACAACTTCCTATATGTTATATTTCTATTGCATTCCATTGTTTCCTATTTTTAAGTTTAAGGATTTTTAGTCTATAATATATTCCACATATGACGTGTGTTTGTTGTGTGTATGTGTGTGTGTGTGCATGTCTGCAAGGAATTGTAATTACTACGGGAGGATATGAGCCGCATCAGCATCCTCAAACGTAAGGGACTCCAAGCAAGGCTTAAAGGATGCCTTTCCTCTGAGCAAACAAAAATACGTGCGATGTACATACTATTTATGCTTAGAAAAATCCATACCACTTGCTTGTAAACTTTTTCCAAGAGATTAGTTTAGGATAAAGTAATTTCTTAAAATTAATTATTCCTTGACAGCTTGATTTCCCTGATAAGGAAAATAAGAGAATTACAAAATAATTAACAAGGGTACAAGGATTAAGTTACGTTATGAATTTATAAACATTTTTATGTGTCTCTTGGAGAAATCAGAGTTTGAGCAAGAATAAACTATGGATGATGAATGCATATACATATATAGATATACCTTACAAATTACGATGGAAATTGTAAAAATTAGATGATTGAAAAGTTGTGATGCTTTTAACAATTATTCCGATCAACTCAAAGTACGGTGCACCAACATGATTAAGGAGTATGGATGCAAAACACTTCAAACCCTTTTAGTTACGAAATAATTGGTAAGGAATTCAAAGCCGTTGAGAATTCAGATCTATTGATACTCTTAATCTGAAGAGTAGTAATAGTTAGTTGTGTGGTCTCATTATAGAAATTTGGATTCTGTTGGTAAGGCACCAATACAAATCCGACTTTCAGACAAAATGAAACTTTGTCCCTATACAGGCTTTGCATATCAAAAAGACTTAATCTAAAATTTGTAGTAAATTTTATAAGTAAATTCAACAGGTCAACAGGAGCCATTGGGGCCAAGAGATGGGTCTGACCGGAAATACATTAGTGGACATTTGTAGGGTATTAATATGTAATATGTACACTTTCGAAGCTGTAATAATTGCTTATATATAATTATTATTTTCAATCAAATTACTATTATGCTGCTCTGATTGTAAGGTCAACATCTCGACTGAAAATGGAGTTCGTGTGAAGAGATTCAAATCCCAAGTAGTTTTATTTAGCAGAATACACATGATCCACACGAGATTGATAAGGAACATTCATTTTCTGATCTGTATTTTACATCATACTCAAATAGCTCAATACTTAAAAACTAGCATTGTCATTTGACACAAGCTTATGCTCAAATACTACGATCCTATCAGCTCATTACTACCCGCGAAATATATCCATTCCCAATTTATTTGATTTTAATATTCTGATATACAATTAGTGATAAGTTAGTCGTTAGGAAGCCCTCTTTTGTCGGAGTGTGATAACCAAGTGAGATCATACTCTAAAATGTACAACACGCAATAATATTTTCTCTGTAGCATACAAATATGTGGGAATAATTCCTGGCATTATTCCGAATGTTAACTCTTCTTTACTCTGTTGAAGCTTGTCCCTGCAGGAACATCCAGTTTTTACAACTCTATATCAATACCCATGAGGAAACAAACCCTTAAAAGGTAGGGACCGATTCTTCAGAAAAATATTTCTGCTAGGGAAAATCTTAAAGGGAAAGGATTGTTCGGGGTTTGACTTCGTTGACATTTTCATTGGCACGAATTTGAATGTGTGTTGGCGTGTTTTAGGGAAATTTGGTATGCAAACAGAGATTTTTAGATTGGTTACCCTCATTTCACAGATATTTGACATCTTGCAGGGAAATTACTTTTGCAAACAGGGATTTTGAAAATCGTCGACCTTTTCCGAGCAGGTATTTAACCTCGTCACAGGGACTTCGGCAGCGAAATTTAAAAATGATCTTTCAGGGAGATTAACAAATTTCCGGGCCCTGTTGTAATTATTTTTCATTATACAGTTACAATTATATTTCACAATATTTCAGATTGTGTGTGTCATTATAGGGAGAATCGAAAAGCCCAAAGAATTTAATTTAAGCAATTTTGTGGGAGGGGGATCCCCACACCAAGGAAGTGTACTGTAGGAAGGACAAGTATTACTTTCAATATATTACTTACTCTTTACTACATATATTACATGCATAAGCGTGTAATAGTACATGCATACAGTGAGAGTCGGGTTAGAAGATTATGTGCGTACAAGTTGTATGTAATACATTGGACACTAATTCATTGTAGGATTCCAAAGAAAAGAGCTGTGAGCTTGTGGGACTCTACAATGATGACGAGTCCCGCAAGCAAGTAAACAATTAGTGTTGGCAGTAATTATTAAGTGCACTATTTTGAGTCTCCTCTCGGAAAATTTAACCTTTTTATGGCTAACAAATACAGCATAGAAATTCCCATTATACAGCATATATTTGATTAGCTTATACTGTAGTCACCTATCAGACCATTCTCTGGGGGTTCAAAATATTTGGGCATGATGCTTACCACATTGTCTCAAGTCTTTTAGTCAGTAAAGTTTGATTTCTTATCGGGAATATTTCCGAATTGTCTGTGTTCGCGCGAATTTTGCTAAAAAACAACTACGAAGACAAATAAGTACTTCCGTTTCCCCTGAATACTAAACGTAGGCTCCAAAAATCCATTTAGAAAATATTGGTACATATACAAAGTATTGTTGACATGCAATATATGACTTGCAAAAATACTAATGGGTTTATCTCAATAGCAGGGATTCTTATGAGCTGTCAGCTTGCCAATTATCAATCCAATCTTATTGTCTATAAATTATAGTGCGGTTGCCAATTTCAACATTGAGGCGAGTCATCAGCAGAGCTATGCAGTATTTTAAATACGGTATTTTAAAATACGTATTTTCAGACCACGAAGTATGTTGTATTTTGTATTTCAAAATTTGCAAGCAGTGGGGAAGTATTTTCTACCTAGTATTTTAAGAGCCAGTAAGTACAAAAGTGTTTATTATTTACTTACTCTCAATGACATGTGAAATGTATTTCAAATAAAGTACTTGGCACAAAATACTTTTCATCTGTATGATTTCGGACTTTGCCATTATATGTAGCTTGTATGATGTGCAATACCCTTGAGAGTTCTATTTTAGCATTGGAATACCAGGTTAGAAGGAATCCGTGTACTACATCGAACACGTTCAGGTTCTCTATATTACATATTGTCACTGAAGAGGCAAAATCGTATACGCGCGCATGCTTTTGTACAGCACAAACTATTTTGCCTCCTTACTTATGATATTTAAAGTACGCTGAAGACCGACTCGATTTAATTTTCACATACCAACTCCTCTTTCTAATAATTACTAATAAATAAAAATTTCGTATTAATCTACATGATCTACTTCATTAAGAGTCAAGGCAACTTAAATTAAACTTATAATGAACTGACCTATTCAGCAACAGTTGAACAATTTGTTATTCGTGTCTTATATGCAGTCTTTGAAGTGATTAGTTATCCGATTATGTTTTAAAAGTTTGCATATTAAACCCGTTTGTTTTCTAGAAACCAAAACGAATGAGCATTATGTAGGCATTTTTTGGAATGTATTGTATTACAATACAGTATTTTGTATTTTAAATTACCTATGGCGTATTGTATTTTTATTTTAGCAATGTAACCTGAGGTATTTTACTTTGTATTTTTTATTTTCCATATTTTATTTCAAGTATTTTATTTTGTATTTTGTCATTGAAGAACATGTATTTTGCACAGCTTTGGTCGTCAGTCATAATAGGGTTTTCTATTGGAATGTTCCCGTCGTTACGAGCATAGGAGTAAGTATCAAAACAATAAAGTGTGACACCCATTTCCATTGGACTCGTACTCTTTAGGCTTTCTACTGGGCACACATTTTTTTCCCGTCGACAATTCTTTCCTGCCCCAAATTCTCCGCCAAAAACAATCGTTCCGATTCAGTCCTCAAATTACATGGGGGCAAAAAAATTGTCCAGAAACTGTCCCATCCCGGTTATAA